>JAHPZR010002624.1:0-31464 GCA_019787425.1 Platygyra sinensis
AAATGGGAAATGATTATATTAGCAATTACCATCTGGTTTCTTTTTGTATTGTTTCCGTTGTTTGCCTTTTTCCAATCCTTCTGCAGTGTAAAATAAGTATTAATTTTCAAATTGAAAAAAATAATAAAATCAAACAATCAATCAACCAATCATTGCCTAATTACTGTAGATAATCTATCACAACATTACAAAAAGGGCATAACCTCTAGTGCCATGTAATTCTTTATGCAAACAAAAAATCGAACAAAAAAGGACCAATAGCATTGAAGGGGACTTAAGGATAGGTAGTGATTTTCTTAAACATTTAAATACAAGACCAGAGATGTCAAAAAGGGGAAAGGGATAGCACGCAAAGTACTGTACTGAAACAGGTAGAACGCGAATTCAAATTAAGCGTGGCAGTTGACTGTGGGGCCAAACTTCGACGATTTCGGTCACATGGCTTTGATTGGAAAATCCAAAAGGTGAACACACATGCTCACGTTCCTTTCTTCTTGTCTTGCTGACTTTTCAACTATTTAATGGGAGCCCACTATGCTACAATTGAAAGATGCCAGGTCTCTGCCTTCCACGATGACAGAGTCAGCTAATATGCTGCCTGTTTTCATCTATGGCTGTCCCGCGAATTAGAGTTCGCCCTTAGCTATTTACAGAATATGCCATTGGAATGTGACCATGCACATGCGTTCACCTATTTGGTTTGATAAATAAAGCCATGTGCATAACCAAAATAATTCACATTTGATGCCAAAGTCAGCAGCCATGCTTGCCTTTGAATTTGCAGTCTACCTGTTCCGAATTGTAACTATTCATAGCATGAAGATTTACCTTTTTGCTTCTTTTTTGGAACGGATTTTTTCCCTACAGCTGTGAAATAAAGAAAAAATGAAATAAACATTTAGAACATATTCATCATGGAAAAAAAAAATGCAACCATAGATTTGTAATGTTTGCTATTGTGATTGAAACTTACATAACTTTTTTTTAGTAATATTTTAAGACATAGTTTCCAGTTCTAGATGTCAAAGAAAGGTAAGGCTCTCCATAGATGGATACAAAAAACTATTGAAGGGTAAGAAGCTTTGCTATCTGGTAGCATTATAATTATAGTTATAATTTGTTATTCTATAATCATTAGTTTGCAGACTTATTTCTTAGGTTTCTGTGAGATATTTAGGTGGTTAAATACTACCGTGAATAAACACACATGTTGACAAAACTAATTAAAG
The DNA here is from genome assembly GCA_019787425.1 of Platygyra sinensis. Lineage (NCBI taxonomy): Eukaryota > Metazoa > Cnidaria > Anthozoa > Scleractinia > Merulinidae > Platygyra > Platygyra sinensis. The sequence goes on from JAHPZR010002624.1 coordinate 1,230, forward strand.
GCAGAAATTTACAAGTACAAGGGTAACCCTAGCATTATGGCTAATGTTCCTGCTTGTAAACTGGCTTTTAGTATACAACTTACAATTTTAATTTATAAAAATATTGTTTAAAACGTTACCTTTTGCCTTGTTTCCGGCATGCTTGCCCTTTTCAACAGCTACAGTATAAAATTATGAAAAGGAAACAAATTGAAAAATTAAGGGCTTACATTGACACAACTGAGCTAGACTGAAAGATGGTTTGTAGTTTGTCATTCGTCACAAGTTCAAGAGTAAAACGCTTTAAAAAGATGTAGTGATGACTGCGCATGACTTAATAAAAATCATCTTTGATTTAAGCTGACACTCTCTCAGGAAGCAGAGAATGCATTCCTTATCGATATGCAAACCAGAAACTAAAATACATGTAATTCACTATTATTTTAAGGTTACAGTATACCTTCAACAGATCGATAATTTTCTTCCAATCTGGATTTTTGGGTCAAAATATTGGTCGAAGTGTGATCTTTAATTCTTTAAAAACGTTATTGAATAAGCGAGTTGAGAAAGGCGCTGTAATGATAGTACATGTTCTTTCTGCCTGGCTTGCCCCTTTTTATCCAATCTGACGTGCTTTTCTCCAACATACCAGCTAAAGAGTTTCCGTCGAATCTGTCATAAATAAACGAAAGAGTTCTTGCCATTTCGCATGAAGAAATGGCTTGATTATTGCCTGGATGTTTGTTAATCCTACAAATATGGCAGTGATATCGAACTTGAAAGGTTTTCTTATCAATCAAAAATTATTTCTATCAACATCAGAATGTCACTATTATTATCAGGGGACAAAGTGAAACAATCCCGATTTCTGAAATCGCGATAAGTATTCTTTCTCTAAAGTTTATCGGTTCATTTAAGCTGCCGCGTTTTCTTTTAACTTGTTTTCCCGTCCAGCCGCTTTAGTTTGCTTTCTAGTGGTCGCTCTCTTAGTTGCCTTCCCCCAAATTGTTCCAACAGCTTCAAGAGAAACACGAGCGGCAAAAATGCAATTCACTCCACTTTGAGCGCAATGCGAAACACGGTCTGATTGAAGGTCGCGCGTAAATTTCACTAGGAGGCGAACGGAAGTAAAATTTCCAAGCGTTGATTGGCTCAGTTATCTGAGAATCCAGTTGACTGTGTTTGTGGGCGGAGTTTGTTTGCGAAGCAAGGTAATTTTTTCAGCGCTGTTTTCTCGAAACAATTTTTTCAACAGAACATATTTTCAAGAGCGATTTTTGTACGATCACTCCATTTTTTTTTAAAATCCTACTTTAAAGATGTTCTTTAACTTTTAACTGAAATTGAATATGGCAAACCGCTGGCATACTTTTTTAGCGCTTTGAACCCGGAAACTGAGGAACGCATCAAATAAGCGAAAAACAAAAATTCGCTTTGACATGTAACGTTTAATAGTTGATTCGTGCGCTCGCATTTAGAAGTCGTGAAAAATTCGACAATTTATTTTTTTTGTCAAAAATTTTGGTATAGTCTGATAGCCAGTCCTATAAGCTTTAATTTGATATAACGATTTAGATATCTACAGTTTAAACAGGATGCGCTACATCGCTTGTATGCGAGACACCCCTGAAGGTATTAATCATGCGGATACTATAACTGACCTACCTTTTTTGGATTGGCCACTTGATGATTGGGGCATGTAGTCTCTTGTTTTTGGGCATAAGTCGATGGCTGAAATTTCAAAGAAATCATCCAGATTTTTGCATGTTTTTTTCTTGTTGTAGTACAAGGTACATGTAAATATACTCTGCAGAACCGTGACCTTATAACTTTCAGTAACTTGCGCAGTTGTGGTTGACCACACATTATCACAAGGCCTTTGTACCAGTACATGTATACTGTTTTATGATATTAAATATCTCTAATTTAAAATCAAACTTCAAATATAACAGGCTCACATAAATGGACATGTATTTCATAACGTGGTAGCCTTTCTCACCTTCAGCAAAACTCCATTCATTAGCTCCCGCACTTGCTGGTCCTTTCCTTGGCCTTTTACTAGGAAGCGGATCGGGATCCTGGTCGGAATCGCTGAACAGACCTTCGGAAGCATCGATTGCGTCCTTCTTTTTCTCTACCAGGTGTGTACAGAATGTGATTATTGAGAATAAACGAAGGAGAAATCTGCTAAATTCAGATCTGTTTTTCATAGGTTTTGTCCAAAGACAGCTGAACTGGCTGCAAATGTTAAATCCAAGTTTTTTAGAAAATTTGAATTAAACGTTAACGTTTCTATACTCGAGCATCGAAGGCGTGCTTACCTTTCTATTTAAATATTGTTGATTTGTTCGTTGGAGTATTATTACCATGTTGAAACCCATCAGAATTCTGCGAGTTATAATAATACGGTTTTCCCTAGGTTAATCTTCGATCGTCCAGTAAAAAAGAACGAACCTGCCTTCTATACGGCCGTTTAGATCTCCTTTTCGCTCGGTAACGCAGAATGCAGATTTGAATCGGGAATCACGTGATCTTTAACTCATTGACAGTTGGCCAAAAATGCCACACTGACCGGAGACAGACCGGCGTCCGAATTTATTCTTCATCTATGGCTTGTTTCCTTTGCGTGGTTTTGCGAGATGAGATAACCGGACGAAGGTCGCAAAAATGATGTCGGATACGAGTAGCACAAAGCTGCTAGTCAGACGATAAGTTAATTTGCTTTGGATTATAAAGATGCCGGGTATTCAAAAAATAGCAGTAAACTCGCGCGCGTTAATAATAACGATAGCCTAAAAAACGTGTACGCTCCGATCGAAAGCTATTGTGCCCCTATTTGTTATCAACCGATGAAGCCAAAAAATGATTAAACAGTGGATTAAAGTACCACTAAAGCAATATTTTTTCGCCTTTCTTTCGTAAAACCAAAGCGATGAGATAATACTCATAATTCATAGTTGCCCGGCGTAAACCCAAGCCCGGGGACTTAAGAAAACATCCGCGCTGATGACTGACATAAAGAAGCAGTATGAATATAATGTTAACATGTATTTCACCAAAAGAAACTCGACAATAGTATTTTAAAAGTAAATAAGATATAAACTTAACGTACTGCTAGGTAGAAAATATAGATTTTTACGGCAGATCTGGCACATGATCTGGCCGCATCAGTGGAGCTGATGTTTTACCGTCAGACCGCGTGCAGCGTCAATCGCTCAAATTTAATTCTATCAATAATTGTCGACTGAGACGAATAGATCAGAATAGAGTTGGTGCAAATCAATTTGATAGTAGTACACAATCCGGAGTTAATTTAGTTATGCAACTTGTCCTCCTACAAAATTTAGAAAAAACGCGCACTTCTGCCTACCGTGTAAAGAGTGTACTTCGCCGTGCCACATTTGTTGATGGTACTGCATTGAGCACTTAGAGCCTTCCGCTGCTTCTCCGTCAATTACGAGCTTTTGAAGATTTATTACTTCAACCTCCTCGGCAGGCAGCGGTGAAGAACCTTTACTTTTCCATGTTACGACAGCGAAAGTCATCTATAAAGACAACGAAAAGAACAAGTTTAGGCTTTCAGGGCGGCTTGATGTCTTGAACAGTTTTAGTTTTTAATTTCCGTTGACTTCCTCCATTAAATATATGATATGAAAGTTTCTTACCTTAATTGATAATGTATCTGTAAACCAGAAAATATTTCAGCACCGATGTCGACAAGAGAGAAGTATCCTCGATAAAGAGTGATCCAGAGTGAAGTTACATACGCACGGAACTCGAGCTAGAATGCTGAGAAGCCCGCGCTTTTTTGGTGGCTGCCTATCATTGGCTGTTATTAATAAATCGAGCATTGACCATTGACTCCATTGTCAGTTCAGTGTCAGTTGCCCGCGCGAACTCTGCGTGATTGCCGGTAACGTTGAGAACATCAAAGAACATGTGAAAAATGTCTTCCAAGCGTGTGTCGCTTCATGGAATCGATCCTAACGAAAAGTCAAGTCCGCTAAAGAAGCAACTGCGTGAATATACTCTAACAAATAGTAGCATTCTCCGGGATAACGATTATGTTGACGTGGAATTAGAAACAGTCATCACAACTACATGTAGAAAGCAAAGACAGCTCAGAAAGACCGGCAGTGTTAAAGGAAATTCCACCGATACTTCTCATACATTGTCGTCCAGTGGCTTTGTAGCCGGAAATGATGATCTAACCCTTAATTGCAACGAAGAAGGTATCGGAGAAAGGTATAAAGGGTCATCTGAAATTAATAGTGATGCTTCTTTTCGAGAGTGTGTTATAGAAGGCGATTTCTCACCCCCGGGCTTCTCACATGTCTCTGAGGATGATCAAGAAGACACCATCTCGCATGCCTATGCCGCGGCGGGGTCAAACGAATGCTTAGAAATTGAACCTAGCAATGGTGAGCATCACCTAAGTTATTACTTTAATTTCCTTTGAAAGGGTAATATAGCATTTAGTTTGGTGTCACATCGTATAATTTTAATCTTTTTTCATAGTATCACATTTGCTTGTAAACTTGTAGTTTCCGTGTGGAACTTTGGGAAGATGTTTCACCCTTCAATTTTATTGCTGCCTGGAGTTTGTTTGATAATGTTTACTGTGAATGTAACGCAAGGTTTGTGGATTTCACTGACACATTAACTGCATATGTTAGCCCCATGCTTTACATGTGCGGACTCCGACTCGGAGATGTGATTTACGACCATTTACTACACGCTGGAGAAATTTATAAAATGTTTCCCATCCACACTCACCAGATAAGTTTGCAAACACGTCAATCACTGGTCATTTTGATGGACAGAGAGCTTTATTTCTTTTGTTATGTTATGTTACCCTTTTCCTGTTGTTTATCTTGATGGCGCTGGGAGTGGGTTATTGCCGCACGCATTGGTCAGCTTCCCGCGTAGCGAGTCTGCGATCGATGAATATGACTTGGATCTCAAGCTTTGACCGTTCTTTGAGTAAATCCGTTGATGGCAAGGGCAGCGATCGAAGAGATTAATTATTAGCATAGTTCTTCGCCGAAGACAGCAACGAAATGCATTTCGTCCAGGCGTTCGAATTACCGAAGAGCATGGGCCCGATGTAATGCCTGGTTACTAAGTTGAAAGTCTACATTATCCAGTTTGTTTTCCGTAAGGTCGACGCATTTCACGTAAATTTCTGCATAATTTGTCATTTTTGAATTGGAGTTGTGTAAATCTTTAGCCAGGTGAGACCATTTGGCTCGATTCTGCTTATAGTGTTTTTATTTTGCACAAAAAACTTGACCATCACAAGCTTGTGTATTTAGTTTTTAAGTGCAGTACTTGTATTTTCTGTTCGATTTGTTCATGCAGTTGCAACATGCAAATGCATAAAGCTCCTTGACTAAATGTACTTACATTTTATATATAATAAGTATAACAGTTGTCAAAACTGCAGTCCTGAAAACGTCTGTAGACATGTGCGACATTTATTTCTGTTTCATATATTTTGACAGCATCATTTGGCAACTGGGATGTTGAGTGGTGGAACATTGTACCCCCTGAGAGCTTTGATTCAGATGCTGGTTATGACGATGGTGTTTGTGGGGATGAGGATTCTGGCAACACACATGTAGGAGACTTAATAGATGGAGCCGATTTGCTCAAGGAACTTAGAACTTTGAATAATGTGCAAAAAGTTTCCACTGAGGAGGCATATTCTCAAAACTCTGATGATCAACTGTTTCCAAATTCACAATTGTCTTTAAAGGAATCAGTAATTTTGCTTTTGGGCATTGTAACAAGGCACCAACTTACTGGTGTTGCCCTTGAGGATATTTTATCTTTCCTCAGACTGGTTTGTCCTAAAGAAAACAAAGTGCCCAAAGATGCCAGGGAAGTATTCTCGTTTTTTCAAAATCACTCACAGAAAATTGTGAAACACTTCTACTGTCCAAATAAAAAGTGCCAGACATATGTTAGTCATACCACCTTGCATGGACAAGAAAGCTGTGGATTTTGTAAGGGCAACTTAAGCGAGGATGCAATATTCTTGGAACTACCGATTCAGGAGCAGTTAAAGACAATCCTGTCAAGTAAGCAGCATATCCATTGACCCCCAAAATACACCACATACAATACTAAAACCGCTCAAACTCAAAAGGTCAACACAATCTTTGTTTTCACAAAAAAAATAATTGTAAATGATGATAGCAGGATGTTACACACTCATTCAAAACTAGCCAGTTTTCAAAGGTCTGATTTTTGTTTGATACCCATAAAAATTTACACAAGATCACCCCCAGAGAGTATTTTAAGTGATCCTGTATTACTTTTAAGGTGCCTGTACTAAGTGGCAAGCTAATCAAGTGGCTGTTGTATACATGTACCTGTACAGGTTCAACTGAATGTGGAAATATTTTGGAAATTAGCTCTAGAAATGTACAATAATAACCTGTAGTAAGATACATATTTCATTTCATTAATTTTATAATTAATTCTTGCTCTCCATTTAGGACAAGACTTTGTTGAGAAACTTAGTTACAGATTCAATAGAGTTAAGTATGATGAAACTGCTATTGAAGATGTTTATGATGGCCGCTTATACCAGAAGTTGTCTGCAGAAAATGGTTTTTTGAGCAATCCAGACAACCTATCACTGCTTGGAAATACTGATGGTGTGGCTCTAATAAGGTCATCAAGGGCAGGTGTATGGCCAATTTATTATGTGATAAATGAGCTGCCTCCTAGAGAAAGGTATGTGTAAATGATCATGCAGCAAGCTTAACAGCCCAATTTTGATGTACATGTATTAAGGCTGGTTTTCACCACGCATTAGCATAAGCACAAGTCGAAACACACAGATGCAGTAAGATGTTGATAATCAGTGCCTTTTGTTGGAAATTTCCCTAATAACAGGTGCTAATTATCAACATCTTACTCCTTCTGTCTATGTCCGCTTATGCTTATGCTTATGCTTATGCCTATGTGCTAGTGAAAACCAACCTTTAAAATTCAGCCTGACACAATGGACCTCATCAAAAGGCCCTGAGGTATGAACTCCACAGACTCACACTGTAGTTATTTTCCATAGCTTTGTACTGAAGTCTATTGTTTTAGACTGAATTGTAATATTATTAAAATTGGTCTGTTAGGAATTCACTACAGTATAACTATGTTTTAATTGCATTTATACCCATATACATGAAGTAAATTTCTTAGAGTCAAAATAACTCAAGAGCTATCTTCAAGGGACAATAACTGTAAAGCCATTGATTAAATTTTGATTTCATTCTTTGCTTTGACAGTTAATATTACACTCTTGAAAAAGCAATTCTCAGTGTTTGTGAAATAATATGGACATTTAGATTATTGTCTGGTTTCTCACTACAACATAGCAGGGTTTGGACATAGAATGAAATTTATCAAGGTCATTGTGGTTACCAAGCCTGTTCTTTTCTTTTCAGATTCAGCAGGGCAAATAGATTATTTGCTGGGTTATGGTTTGGCAAAGGCAAACCACACTTTGCTACATTTATGAAGCCATTTTGTCAAAGTATAAGAGATTTGTACACAGAAGGTTAGTTGTTTCCTGTTTCATTTTTAGCAATAATTATTACTGCGTTTTAGCTTTAGTTAGAAAGTTTCTTATGGATTAGTATTGTATTGGAATGTTTCAAACTGAAGTAAAATATTCATATACATCTACACCAGCTAAAAGCAGGGCTGTCATAAAGTTTTGAGTTACCAGTAGCCTTGATTTTCACACCCATAACAAACTGTTTACCATTTTGAGTGAATTGTATCAACTATATGCAAATTGAACTGCAACATCAAGTGAAAATCAATCACACACCATTCTTAGGAGGTGTTACAGGTTACATCCCTTCATGACAGCCCTGGAAAGTACATGTACTATATCCTTAAAATGACTTGAACAAGACAATGTGAGTGTAGCTGCACATGCAAGTTGTACAAACTTCACATTCTCACTGGCAATACTGTGCGAATGTTATTCTGAATAGTCTTTTTAATAACCAGCCATAGAAAGTCGGAAACAGTACATTTTTTCAGTTGTTTTATGTTTAAATATATACACTGTAGGTATTGAAATAGCTACAAAGGCAGCTTCAAGCAAGAGGATACGAGGCATTCTCCTTGACACAACCATGGATGCACCAGCAAGATCTGCGTGGCTGAATATAAGGCAGTTCAATGGTTACAGTGGGTGTCAAGTATGCACAGAGCCTGGAGAACAACTTGATCTTGGCCCAGGAAAGAAGAATACAAGACGGCAGTGCCATGTCTATCCATTTAACGCAGAGTATGCGCAAACAACGGGGCATGCAAAACTAAGAGAACATACTGTGGTCAGGCAGCAGGCTCTGGTTGCCATGTCTCAAATTTCTCAAAAAGGAAAGGTTGTTGTGAGTATCCTGGTTATGCTGTACATTCTTTCATTGTATTCTAAAGGTGCTTCTCTTCAAGCCTAACTCTATGATTAAATTTAGAAGCTCCTAAATGATACATATTTGCATCTTAACAGTGAGAGCTAATGCTGTCTGTAAGACCAGATATGCACTGCTTGTTGCAATAAGAATTAGACAATACATAGAATAATAGAAATAATTATTACAACAGAAACAATAATACCAGGAGAAAAAGAAGAATCTTAGAAATATGTTTATGTAAGTACTATTTACAGGTGTGGTATAATTCTTAATGTAATTGCAATTGTTTTTATTTTCTTGTAGAATCCTCAGGAAGGTGTACTTGGTCTGTCATGGGCATTTTCCTTACCACTGCATGATGTTATTGCAGGAACTGCAGTTGACTACATGCACTGTATCTGTGAAGGTGCAGTGAACCAGCACTTAATGGCTTGGTTTGAGGACAAATCAAATGACTGCTACTTGGGAAACAGTATAAATGAGATTGACAGCACCCTGCTATCTTTTAAGCCCATATCTGAAATCACACGCAGACCTAGAAGTATTTCTGACTGGAAACAGTGGAAGGGTGAGTGAGCAGCATATTGTGTTGAGTGGCTTTAGAATGCATGTAAAGATCACTACTTGAAATTCAAGTGAGATTTTTGGTGCAAACCAGCACATATATGTAGGTGTGTGCACTTACATCTGCATATTTAAAGCCCCCAACCATTTACTCAGGGTTGTCAGTAGGTTTTTGAGTAGGAGATTCCATTCAAAAAGTAGGCAGCTATTTCCATTTTATTTCTCCAATATCACGCTCAGAACTGACCTACTAACATTCGGAGTAACCAGCGCAGTGTTCAAAATACCCGGTAAAATGCACTGGTTGCTGGCTTATTTTGACAACCCTGTTTACTGCACAAGTAAAACACCATTTTGAGGTCCTTGCAGTTGTTATTTTCAGTGGGTTACAAATGTATTTGCTAAGTTAAACCTTGAAAGTCCTTGAAGAGTCCTTGCATTTTTAACCAAAAAAGGATATAAATCATGTGATCAAAACTAAATTGTTCGCACTTCATGCATTCATTATATTTTGGTTTAGAATTTGTCAGTCCAGTGTTTGCATTCTTTTTTTTTTATTATTTTTACGTTGTACATTTATAATTGTTATATTGTCTCAAACAAATTGGAGAGGGGAGCAGGGATGGGGCAGTGTTGAGAGCGCTTGCCTCCCACCAATGTGTCCCGGGTTCGATTCCAGGACCCGGAGTCATGTGGGTTGAGTTTGTTGTTGGTTCTCTTCTCTGCTCCGAGAGGTTTTTCTCCGGTTTTCCCCTCTCCTCAAAAAACAATATTTCCAAATTCCAATTCGATCTGGAATTGTCAAGCAATGTATCATGAGCCTCTGGCTTGGGTGATTGCGCAAGCACTCCCTGTGTTTGACATTAAATTTGATTTTGATTTACAAAAATAAGGTATAACCTCAGTTTGCGTTTGGATGTCATGGGCCAGTAATAAATATACCATTTACATGTACAATGAACTCACCAATTTGAAAACTTTTTGTCTTTCAGCCAATGAGAAGAGGGCATTTCTGTTATACTATTCCATTCCACTACTCACTGAAAGATTGAATGAAACATGCCTTTTACATCTTGCCTTTCTCGTTGGAGGAGTATACCGCCTTTTAAAAGACAGCATTTCTAAAATTGACCTAGAAGAGGCTGGTGTCTTCCTAAAGCTGTATTGTGCACAAGCACCATACTTTTATGGTGAGCACTGTTGATTTAACTTTTTGTAAAGCCCTCTTAGTTGTAACTACTGCCCAGACAGTATATTTCTGACTGAAAGTAGTTTCATTGTACACTGCACTTTTGATTTCAGGTAAAAGATTCCAAACCTTCAATCTTCACCAGTTACTCCATTTGAAAAACAATGTGGAAAACTTGGGGCCCCTGTGGTCAAATTCATGCTTTCCTTTTGAGGATTACAATGGAGACTTGAAAGGCTACTTCCATGGAAGTCAAAATATCCAGGGACAGGTAAGAAAGATTTTACAACAATGAGTTGCTGAATGATTGACATTATTTTGTTCAAGTGTGTCTTATTGTACGCTACTTGAGAAATTAGACCACAAATTTACCACCTCAGATCTGGTAAAAGCAGCCAGGCAGCAGTTGTACATTACTGCAGATTACTGCCATTAAGGATGGCCAATGATTTGTATATATCTTAACTCATTTTTTTAAATATATGGACTACTAGTTGTTTTAAGGTATATTTTAAAATCTGGATTCATCTTGGCGATTTTTCATTTTTTTTTCTTAATGTATATAGTTCAATTATTGTAAGTAGAAATATTATTGAAAATAGCCGTGCATTTGTATCACCAGTCTGTGGCTCGGGAAACTGGGGTTACAACTACCCCTATGTTTACGACTCTAAATAAAGTTACCTTATCTTACCTCAAGACCATTACCAGGATTTGAAAAGAGGATGTCAAAATGTATTACATTGTGAAGGGACTGCTCAAACAAACAATTTGTAAAGCAATAAAATTATGTGAAAAAGAATAAAAAAAAGTCTTCAAAACTTTGGTTTCTACACAACACCTGGACACTGATCTGAAATTTCAAACAAGGGAGTTCAGGGTTTGTAGGTTCTGGTGGAAAAGAAGACAAGCGATGCATACACTGTAACAATTATTTATGTCTCTTCTCTGTCAGATTGTGAATTCAATATGCGTTCACCAAAGTCTGCCCCAATTAGCTGAAACTATACCTGAATCAGATGCAAAGCAATTGTCCAGAGAGCTATTGTCAAAGAGTTATCACTGCAGGTAAGATTGCATTTCCACTTGCTAAATATTTATATGTAACAAACCTTTTAGGAATGGAATTTAGATGTTATTGATGTTTTGATTAAAGTCAGTTACAAGGTAACCTACAAAGTACTTGTATCTTAGTACAGGTGACCATCTTTGTTCTTGGCAAGAGTGAATGTGAGATGCACCAATGTTGTGTAGTTCAGATACAAAATTCAACATACAATTACCATGTATTTACGCTGTACAGTTGCCAAAAGTTGCTCGTGTGCACTTGATGCTAAAAAGTGTTTGACATCTTTTCTTTAATGATTGCTATTTTTCTACTAGGACGGTTGGTGAAGAAATAGGCCATGACACCTTCGTTGTGGGTTCATTGGAGCGCGTGTGGGAAACATCGAGTCTGCTGAGTGAAAATGAGAGAGAAGTTGTTGGGGCAGTCTCGAAGATGTGGGTGTTTAAACGAGCAATTGTCATTGGAGTAGAATACCAGAGTTTCTTATACAAAAGAACAACATCTAGAAACAACTGCACCGTAATTTTTCAAAGACATGGAAAAAATCATTACGGCTCTATCGAAAAGTTTGTGAAGTGCTTAGAAAAGTGCTCCAGAATGCAGTGTCTGCATGAAAAGTGTTCATGCTCTTTGTCAGTTCGTTACATCGCTTTAGTAAGAAAATTATCTAGGCACCCATGCCAGTTTCCAGTTTATCATGGGATGCAAGTAGTAAAGCACATATTACGGGTGACCATTACAGACCGTGTCCTGGCTGTACCAATTTCCTATATAAAGGAGAAATGTATGAGGATTGATGTTGATCCTACTCGTGTGTATGTGTGTCATACTCCTAATTCATTTGAGAAAGACTAAGGGTATGTAGAATTTATGTAACAGACTTAATTTCGTGGCCCTGGATAAGAGTCTCAATCAGGTACACGTGTTTTTACATGTATATGCTGTGAGTGCATTCAAATGTAGTGCATTGTATATCAACTCCTTTTATAGTATGCATTTCGTATCATATCCATTCCCAAATAATCCAGTAGAATCCTGATATCTCGAACCGCCAAAATTGGTGTGGACATTCAGAGAGGGGGGATGCAGTGTTTGACAAAGTGGCGAAGCAAATCAAAAGAAAATGAATTTTGGATGCAGTTTTTGGGAGGTCGAAGAAATGGAGGTTCAAGAAATCAAGATTCCTCTGTGAGGGTACCTCCAGGTTGATTTTCTTTGTGCATAACAGACTGGAAATTGGATGTTATAAAGAGGTTTTAAATTGCCACTGGTTTAGACATGTATGTACAGTACTTGCACTTCTCAAAATAGTTCAAAAATAGTGTATGTAAAATCTGTTTAAAGATAGACCTTGCTGTATTTTTTTAACTACCATAAAAATAGTATACTTAATTGAAAGAAAATTAAAATATGTTTAAAACAGACTGTCGTGGCCTGGCATCTTAAAACTTTATTGTGAATTGCTTTTCCAAATACGTTTTAAACAGGCTACTTAAAAGGTATTTTATGCTGTTGACAAGTCAGCTACGTTCAAATATCATGTTTAAAACCTGTTTTATAATGTTAAATTGACAACTACATTTTAAATACCCTATTTAGACACTATTTGTACACCGATAATTTGTAAACTATTTTTCAAATATACCACCATGGCGAAGATTACATTCAAAATAGTGTTTAACTTGTATTTTTACACTATTTGTACAAAATGTTTGTGGCCAAAGTCTTCAAATACATTTTAAATCCTCTATTTAAACCCTGTTTTAAGCCAAAAATACATCAAAAACAGAGACAAAATCATTCCAGTGTTGTGAAATACGTTTTAACTAGAACTAAAATACATTACAAACACAGAGCAAAATTTTGAAATTCTTACAAAATAGTACAAAAATACCCTAAAGTGACTTCAAAATACCGTTCAAATTGTCAAAATACTTTCAAAACAGTTTAAAATCAGTTTAAAAATACAGTTGGTTTGGTACGGTGCAGGCACGTACCAGTAGTAAGGTAAAAAGTAAATCTTTTACATGGAACAGAAATTTGTTCGTTTGAAATTTTAGTAAAAGATAGTGTTTACTGTGTATGTATATACTTTATTCAGTTAAACTCCAGACGAAATTAGGAAAAACTGCGACATCAAAAAAAAGACTGAAATCCTCCTCCCAGTTATCCCTCCTGTATAACTCATCCCGCTCTCAAAAAAAGTCGGAAGGCTGGTGGCTCAGAGCAGTTTCCAGGAGTTAGATTTTAAAAGGTCATAAAAAACCACTTGTTATAACTTGATGCTACCATCATGGTATCTTAAAAATCGGCCAATCATTGGTGAACACGTTGTTACCAATTGACACATAAGTTTACCATAACAAAAGATCTGAACTAAAATTGCAGCTTTAGAGGCATAAAACTCAAAAACGGTAAGTTGAAATTTTTATATTATCAGGCTTTTATAACCACAGTACACAAATTTTGGCAATTTTTTTACAAAGTCGGTACATAAGGTTAAGAGAAACCTTATATAATTAATTTTTAAAACATTAAGGTGGCTCTGAACCCCATGCATAGAATGTTTATCAAAATGCTTATCAAAATTTGATAATATTAAAAATTCATCGCGCCATTTTTGAATCATAAGGCCCTATAGCTGTAATTAAGGGTGTTTTTAGCGGATCATGCTTTTGCTATGGTAACCTGTTGTGTCACCAAAATGATAACAATGTGTTCTCCGATGATTGGACAGTGTTTTGATACCATGATTGTAGCGACAAATGATAAATAATGGCTGTAGACTGGTTTGAGTCACTTTAAGCCAAATCGCGATATTTGAAAAGGGTGTTGAAAATGATTTTTAGGAGGTTGTACGTTGCGTGACACAGCATATATTTTACAGCAATCACGAATTAACGAATGCTCATTGAATTTATTTAGGTGAAATATTTGAGTTGGTTTGGTTGTTACTATTAATAACAATTAGAACTACTCTAATAAAATAATAAGGAAAAAACAAGCCGCCAAAGGTATTCTAAACATTCAAGCTGAAATAAGTCGAGTCCATGGATATTTATTTGCTTCCTGGTGCCAAAATAATTACCATCTGATGAATACAAAAGTATTACTCACCTGAAATTATTATATTTACGGCGTCCCCGACCTCCTTATAGCATAAACATTCTTTCCCTTGTTGCCCTTCCCACTTTGCACAACACTGGCATACACACCACGATGTATTTCCTCTTCGTCCTTCATTTTCACTCTCGTAAACATCTTCTTCCTCTGACTCCGAACTCTCTCGAAAGAAGATTCTTCACAAGTTTTGTTGACGTGAAAAAAATTCCAGCGGGCATTCCTTTTATGGAAGTAACCGGAAGAAAAGATGTTCAAATTGGCGGAAGTTCAAGTTTGAAAATGACTACAGGTTTGGACTCTTCGTCACTTTCGAAAGGCAAAATTCACTTTTTTTGGCTCTTTACTACAAATCTAAGCTTTTTCAGTAGTTTTAAGCCTCAAGTAAAATATGAATTGTAGACTTCCCTTTTCCTTTAAGAGCGGATTTTTTTAGTAACGTTAACGTTCAACTTCGAGCGACTAGAGTAACACTATTATCAATCCAACAGAAAATCAAGCGTTACCTGGTGTGCGAGGGAGAGATGAAAGCTTCAAATGGGGTACATTTCACCAGGATCTGAGTTACATAGCAACGAATGACGCCATACCCTGAATAATTTGACATCAGGGATGATTTTGGAGAAAGTTATCTTAACGATGGCAAATTTAAAGAAGAGTGTTTTCGAGAAAACTGTGAAGTTTCACGGTGTCAAAATACAAAAAAAAAAACGAAGCTGCTTTAAACGTAATTGCAAACAAGACTTGACTAAATAGTATTCTGCCGTCTTAAATGAATCCTGCAACATCCAATTACCTCGGGTGAAAATCTCCGCACATAAATCACTCCGCATGAATTTCAGGAACATTGGCTTGAATATCAACCGGTGTACGGTATCAGGGGTGTCTCGCGTCCAAGAAACGTAGCGCGTCCAGTTTAAACTGTAGATACTTAAACCCTTATATCAAATTAAAGCTTTCAGAGCTGGCTATCTAACTATATCGATGATTTTGAAACAAAATGTCGAATTTTTCGGCACTTGTCAATGCGAGCGTCCGAATCACCTTTTCAACGCCACAAGTCAAAGCGTAATTTAATTTGCTCCTTAGTCTCCGGACCCAACGCGCTTAAAAAACGTGTCTGCGTTTTGCCATACTCAGTTACAGTGAAAAGTTATGGAACGTTTTCGAAATAGTATTAGAAAAATGTTAAGTGTTTGTACAAAAATCGCTCTCATTGAAAAAATATTTCGAAAGAAAAAATTCGCAGACACTCTGTTGTTGTTAATGTGTTAATCCACCCACTGTCAAAATTTGGGGGCAAACGGACAAATTCCCTATGAGTTTAAGCCCTTAACAGTGTCCCCTTCAAGATTCGAGAAAACAGCGCTAAATATGTCAATCAGACGGGTAATTTTTACTTCCGGCCAAAACTTAAAACCGCCATTTCTCTGGCAATATTTAATCTTTTTCAATGATTTCTTTTTTACATTAGAAATTTCATTTGGATCATTACTTTAACCGAAAAATCGAAATTTGAAGAAAATTGCCGATCTGAAGGTATACGGAAACCTTAACGCGAGATGAGTGAAATATATTGTATTGGCATTGTAGGGCTAGCTCAGCAAAGGTCCTGGTGAAGTTTACCCCATTTCAAACTTTATCTTTCTCTAGTACACGGGGAACGTTTGGTTTTCTGTCAGACTGATAATGGTGGTGCTCCAGTCGCTCAAAATTGAACAGTCATCAGTACTAAAAAATCCGATGGAACCATCTTAGTGGCAAGGAATTTAAACATCTCACAATAACTCTCGTGGCAGACAAAAATCAGATAAATTTTCTTAAACTTGGGGAGAAACGTGATCCACTTTTGTAGATTTGATTACATTAACTGAATCTTGTCGCAGAGATTAAGTTAACTAAAGGGGTACAAATAAAATCACGGCACTCAAGAAAAGTCATGGAATATTTGTTTAATAGCGACTACAAAAGCCTGCACAAATACATCAATATAATATGAGAAGAAAAAAGGAGCCTGATTGCACATCATCTTGATCGATATCTTACTAATTGTTGTCATTCAAACAATGTAACATTGTAGGATTCAGCGGCGATAGCCTTCTTCGGGTTCGTCGGGCTTTCCCTTATCTGCATCGAAGCACCTCTTGATGCGAACAAAACAACACATTTCACCTGCACATGTTGGACTGTGTTTTCTGCACAGATGAAGCAGCACCACGCAGGCTTTCTACATGAGGAAGAAACACAAATGCAATATACAATTAATTTCATTCAAAAAGACCTAAAAACTTTATTCATTTGGTTCTTGTCCGCTCTTTGTGCCTGACTGTCTGTCTCGCTGTCTGTCTGTCTGTCTGTCTGTCTGTCTATCTGTCACTTTCTGTCTTCCTCATAATAGATATTTTAAAGAATTGTTGGACTGCGCTGGAGAGCAAGTGACACACCTAGCTATATATTTATCAACTTAAAGTGTATAGAGATATAAAATTAACCGCCATGGAGGAGTCAGTGAAGCTGACGCTTCGAAAGTTGATCATTCGTCCGTGTAATGTCTGTCTGTCTATCTAAATCTCTCTATCTGTGTGTCTGTTCTTCTTACTGTCTCAATAAATATTTCTGTCTGTCTCTCCGTCTAAATATTTTTGTCTGTCTACCTGATCAAATCTTTCTGTTTGTCTTTCTGGTTTGCTGCACTGAGTTTCTGCTGATTGTTCCTCCGATTTGCCTTAACTTGGCTCACTCATGTGTGCTTTTTAGATAGCCTTGCTCAAATTTCTGTAAGTGCTTGTATATTTACAGAACATTTTGGCTGCAATTATAGGAGACGTCCTACGAAAAACGTTTCTTGAGAATGCGCCAGTCATTCGTCACAAACAACCATTACGAGAAGAGGGAAAACCATTTATTAATGCTATTAATATAAATAGATTCCTCAGATAAACAATTAAGAACTTAGGGAAGTAAACAGAGAAAATCTCAAACGAAAAAAGAATTCCATGGCTATCCGTAGATCTCTTGATAGGTCTTCATCGTGTCGTCTGAATTAATATTTGTTATGCCACTCAATCGTCAGTAATTAGATTTTACATTGCGTTACGTTACGTCACATTAGGGTTTTATTTCGTGCTTACCTGAACAGGAGAAAGCTCGGGGAGTGGACCGGGATGGTTTTCGAGGGTGCAGAAAATGAATCTGTCAATACAGCATAGCTTTGAACACACGTTGTGTTCGGCTTGTGTCCAGCACTGTTTGCCTTTAGCAATGCAAGGTTTCTGCAGAATAAAAGTGTTCATTTAGGCTCACAGACTAAAAAATAATTCTCGTACCTCAATATTTATTTCTGACTGGGCATTTCAATGTAGTAGAAGGCAAGTCATTTAACTTCCTTAATTGCGCGTTTTTGCAGAAAATCGTTATCGATCCTTCCGTTGCCAAGACTGGCCACCACCGAATTTTAATGTATCTTAATTCACAAACGTTAATCGATTAACACTGGAGCAGAGAAGCAGTGAAAACACAACAAGCATGGCTTGAAGAATAATTAATACATAGTTTTTTCTTGCAGTTTAAGTTTTATTATATATATGTATGCAGTTTGAATCTTGCGAAGTATTTTAAAACTGGGGTCAAACCAAGCTGTTTAAGTAGAGTCTGAGTGGTGTAAAAGTCGCGTGATTCACTGCTGGTTTTGCAGCAGATGACCAAGAACAAATTCTTTGACTCTAATTCGTTGGAACACACTTCATTAATCAATAACTAAGATATATCATTCGCTAATAAAGGTTAAACTGATGCATTACTTTAGTGTGAGAAACAAATACAAAGAGAAAAAGCCCAGGAGAACAAAAGAAAAAAAGTCAGCCTATTCACTTACTATCCAATCTGGTGGTTCTTTATGTTCACGGGCGACCAGAGTATTTTTCGGCAAGCCCTGGTCTCTCACAACCTGAGCCATTCTCTCGTCATGTCGCTCGTCCAAGAAATCAAACACTGCTGTGTGGAATGGCCTTTCAAAGGCAGACACATAAGCTGCCAAGGCAAAGACGAGGAGAAGAGCTGCAAAAGTCTTCATTTTGGTTTCAAGATATGTGCAACTGACACCGTTATGTTGAGAAAATGAGTGCGTCTTAAATAGAATCCACGCACTTACTTGACATGACCGAAAACAAAAGTGTTTAGACAGCTTCAGGCAACTTTGTGAGGGCGGAACAATGGAATTTGCACAGATGTCGAAGAAACACAAAAGACCCAGCAAAGTCTCGCTCGTTTCAATTCCAGCAATTTCAAGTTTTTTAATGGTTTCAAGTGATTTTAAAATTCATTGGAATTTTTTTTAAAGAGCCGCTATACTTCCCACTGTTAAAGGAATAGATAATGTTATAACTAGGATACATATTTTTGCAAATTCGGCTGTGTTTAATTTGATGCAAAACAGGAGGGGATGGAATTAATTTGGGCACCTCGTTTGAATTATCATCATCAAATTTTTAATAACAACGCTAAAAATAGAAGTAGTAGTCTTAAGCAAAATTAAACTCAGGACTTTGATTTTCATACCATGTTTTTTGCCAAAGTGCCTTGTATGTTTTAAGTTAAACTTATTCCTTGCAGTTGCATAGAAATTGAAAATAATTTTTTCTCTTAACGAGGGAACGAAACATAACTAAACGGACTGGGTGTGACTCAAGATCGATACCTAATAAACTAGCCTGTGGAAACGGTTTGTCTGTCCATCATAATCCATTCTTAGGTTTTCTTAGCACGCTTCCCTTCTTCAGGCCATCTGTTTCTAAAGAGATTGTTGTTTCTTCAAGGAACAGAGGAACACTCAATTTTCTTTTTCCATAGCCTGCCCTTTCCTCACCTTATACTTGTCTTAGAAGCTCGCTTGTATTCATTCTCACGTTTATATTGACCGTGCTAATAACAGTTTCGGATACAATAATTGCAAAAAAACGTTGGCGTAATTTACAGAGAAGGAGTGCTCCTAAAATTCTCAGTGCAAAGTGATACAAATAAGTTGGGCTTTCGTAAGAAAGAATGCCTTTCAGAAAACACAGGTTGATCTGAAGATATCGCAGCTGATTAGCAGAAATACGTAAATCAGGTTGAAATCTGCGTTACGCATTTTTTCTCGAGATAACGGTACTTCTTCAATGTATTTAGGCTAAATGCTATTAAAATTTCTCAGATACGTCATCTTTCTTGTCAAAAAGTTTGATTGAATTAAAGATTCCAACCTTTTTGAGTTTTTCCCTCTCCCTCTCGTCTACCAGATGTTAAGAATGTTTTTATTTTTGTGAAAAAACGAGCGGCATTGCAGGAAACTTATCTTGTACTATCTGGGCTGCTTGCTTATATTTAAGAAACAACAAATCGGAATCAGATCACAACTGAGGGAAACAACACTCTTAACAAGTATGCAATTCTTATCGAACTATCTAATCTTTTTGCTCCGGGCAGGTTTTTTCTGTTAACCTAAATTTTTGCTTATGTTACAATTTTTATATAAATATTTTTATGCAATTTTTATTTGTATTTTGGAAGCAATTGTATTAAAACGTTTCTGGTTTAATTATTCAATGACAGAACGATGAGAAACGAGTGCAAATGCGATATACAATCTTAAGATCTCTGCATTTTACGTAGTTTATGGCATTGCATCAAAGACGAGTCAAACACTAGTTTTGATTTTTTTTTTTCTGTTTGAAATATACTGTAAAATATACTGTAAGCCTTTCAGGTGGCAAAGAGTGCCCTTGCATTGCTCTCCCAAAATCAAAACTGCTATATACGGTGAAAATACTTGCCGGTTTTTTACTTCTGCTTTGGATTTAGTTAAGGGACAAAATATTAATCAGTATCAGCAAAACCAAAAACCCACTGAAAATATGCAGAGGTATTCAAATGACAAGGGAAATAAGGATAGAGCAAGGGACAAAAACGTGCTTCTATAATTTTTTTAATAACGAAAGTGGAAAACAAATGGCAAGGTTGAAATTAGTTTGCAGTTAAGGCGAATAATTGTAAGCTTTGTCTCGAAAAGGCTTTGAAAAGGTTCTTTGTTACGCGTAAGTTATGTATGAAAACTAATTAATTAAGGCTTTAACATGACATTTACACCATAACTAACCTTGGTTTTAGTAACAGCGCAAAGTCCCAATCAAATAAACACAGCTTTTAGCGGTTAGGGTAGTCAATGTAAATAAAAGCAAAAGAACAGAGGTTCTGTTTTCTCAGCCAGCTGAAAAGCGTGATCCGAGCCAGAAAAGAGAAATAACACGGATGTTAATATTTACTGTTCATGAAATAGGTAAACACGATTAGTAGAAAATTGTTCAACATTCAATATCTATCTAAGTTCTAACTGAGACAGAAACTTTTCGAACTAAAAATATTGACTTAGTTTAAGCCACTTGCTATTTTCGAGAGGTTTATTTGTTGTCCTTTAGTTTGCATATTAAATATTTATTCTTTTTTTTAAACACTTAAAATAACAAAAAAGGCACAAAGTGTTTATCTTGTTTTAAACGCGAAATGTAAACACTGAGAGAAGGAAATTAAAAATTGGCTTTAAACTTTGATCAGTCCTGTAACATATTTCTGGTTAATTAAGCAACCGATATTTGTTGGGCATATTTTAAAGATTTTTTAAAGTTTCGTTTTGGAGAACTGTAAGTTGCGTTTCTCACCGAAAATAAAAATATAAAGAGAAAGTAAAATGGAAGCCAGATAACTCAGCGTGAACAAAAGTAATAGATCCGGACATTTAATATTTATTTTATTTGACGAATCTCAGTGTTGCTAACTTTTAAGCTGGCCAAGTTGACAAGTAAGACTGTTTGCGGTGCACTCGACCTTTCTTCAGTACTATAGTTTCTACAAACGGGAAAACTGTAATTAAAAGCCCAAGACTTAAACTTAAAATATACATATTTAAATAATAGGAAATCTGTCTTTTGGTTTTTCCGTAGTACAGTGCTCAATACGTTAAAGTAGAGCGTGATATATATCGAAAAAAGAAAAAGACTACACCTTTATCCCTACAAGCCTGTTTCGTGATCGCTCACTCTTCAGGGGAAGAGTGAGCGATCACGAAACAGGCTTGTAGGGATAAAAGTGTAGTCTTTTTCTTTTTTCGATATACATATTTAAATAATATATATTTAAAAGACCACATTGAAAGTTTCTTCAAAACGAAGTAAGGAAAGCATGTCTGGCTTACTTAAGAGTCAGTTTTTTTCCGCGTTTTTTTCACTCAAAGAAAATTTTAAAAAAATCAATAAATAACCAGGTTTAAAATTAACTTTCGGCAGACAATTGCGGATTATCGAGACAGTTCTTTGTTCAGCTAAACTTGTTTGTTTAAAAAATAGTTATCTTGCCTTTTAAATCATGACATATTAAACATAACAAATAACCTTGTAGCCGTGGGTTTTGTTAAGGCATCGAAAAAATGAGACACAGAGCCAGCAGCAGAACAAACTTCAAGCAGTTTTTAAACTACTAACGTAATCAGTGCAAATTAAAAGCTCAACGCCACAGGTGTTATTTCCCCAGCTTTTGTGCTCAAGGGAAGGATTGAAAGAATATTGAAATTTACGAGATGCAGGCACATAAACAAGTCACCCTCAATAATAAACAAGGCTTTCACGAAATTTTCCTTCAATTTGCCTTCAAGTTTGATCCTAAGAGTAGCATAATATCTTCAACAGAAATGCATAGCCATATTTTTCCGACCTTAAAAACTTTGAAAAGTTTAAAAAGTCTGCCGTTTGTTCTTGTACTTGTCATAAAACTGAATCACTATGTCTAGTGAGTAAGATCGACATTTTTCTTTATTAAATTAACTGTCACTTGACGCTTTGCCTTCGCACACGGAGTGCTTGGCTATAATATTTGATTCCGAGCATGTCGAAATGAAGACAATCACATGGAAACTGCTAAAGATAATTAAACATACTTACAGGAGCACAACTTACAGTAAATCAACACGATTTCATTCCTCGTACAATATCTATAACTTCGACGTCGACAATGTTGGAGGCCGACTGGGGCCCTCCAACGGGAAAAACGCCGTCGCCGTCGATGAACCCGTTTATTACAGTATTTTTTTAT
This sequence comes from Platygyra sinensis, assembly GCA_019787425.1. Classification (NCBI taxonomy): domain Eukaryota; kingdom Metazoa; phylum Cnidaria; class Anthozoa; order Scleractinia; family Merulinidae; genus Platygyra; species Platygyra sinensis. The sequence goes on from JAHPZR010002624.1 coordinate 23,707, forward strand.
TATTATTTAGCATATTTTTCGTTTTCTAAGTAGTTTCTGGCCCGTTAGGTGAAGACTTTTTTACATCACTACTCTTTCCGTAGCATATTACAGTTTGGTGATTAATTTAGAGGCATCAAACTTTTTGATAGGTGCATTATTTCAGTATCGAAAACAGCACCAACATCTCCAAGGGTTTTGTTTGTTTGTTTTCAAGAGAACGAGAAAGAGGGTCGCAGGAAGTACTGAAAGTAAAAGAGGTTCTTTGATATCTTCACTACATACTGCCTGGGTTAAAAAACGATTTTAATTTGTGTGGGAGACTTAAATTGCACCTGGCACACAATAGCATACTAGTGCAAAGCCAAGCTATAACATGCCGACTTGATAGGTCCAATTTTAAAAGAATTTAATCTGTTTTCGGTAACCCCCTAGACCGGCAATAAGTGGGAGTAAAGTAGTTTAAAGCTGTTTAAATATCACCTCGAGGGCTTTTGTCTCCATAGAGTTACTAGGCATGCGCAACACGATCCTGAGGATATCCCATTTTCTATATAACCAAGGGTACTTATGTCTTTGCACATCGTGTTTTCCAGAGCACACGTTAGACGCGTCAACATGAAGTCAATGATACTTTTGCTGTTTCTCACGGTCGTTGCCTCCTGCGCTTGGGCGGAGTTGGAATATCATCCTCAAGCCGTCTTGCATTATCTGGAGATGGAAGATCGTGAAATGGCGAGGAAAGTTCGCAGTATAGTCAAAGCGAGGGGCTGCCGAGCGGTAAGCCAAGCTTACCACCGAGCTTTAAGCCAAAGGGTTTTCCAACTGGACTTCCCCTAAAAGTCGTAAGTATTCAGTACAATAATATGTCTGAGCAAAAAGAAATTATCTCTTTCCCTGTAAATACTATTCACTTGCATCTTTTCGGAAATTTTAGCCAATTCCTATTGTTTTCACTGCAAAAGCCTGCGAGGAACTTTCCTAGGAAATCTAAGGCAGTAAAACCTAAGGGTTTGAATGAAATTGTTGGGTTTGCCATTTCCACGAAATGCCTACAGGAACTAGAATTTTGAAATGTTTATAATTTTCGTTTGTTTAATTTGAGATTCTAGTCAGCCACCAAGGTAAAAGTAACAGTTTTTATTAGAGCAATTAATATGGGCTTCAAAATGCATATAGGTAATAACAAGAAGGCTACGTTCGTCTCATAGAAGGCCACAAAAAATATTTGATATATCAGTCAAAGCTTAGAGTTATTAGTTAAGTACTTTAAGTTAATTTTTTTGCAATGGAAATTTCTCAACAGAAATTTGTCTTGTTGGGGCAATTATATGTCACAAGAAAGCTGGAGATGATGCTTGTGCACATTTGGAGTGCATCAAGAAAACTGGAAAGTGCCTGCACGCAGCTGGCCTGCGTTTACATCATCTGCCCGATTTTGTGGTAAGTACTGAGCTATATCAGTTGCGGTCAGATCATCCCTCCGCTTTTGAATGCAAGCTGTCATAGAAATTATTTCTGTTTTCTTGCTTTCATGTTCATTTTTGTTGACCCTATTTCGACCAGAACTCTTTGCTTTCTGTTCCGACTGCAAGCAATTATACTGAAACTTACAACTAATTAATATAATAAGTCCAAAATATTATTTCTTTTGGAATAACAGCAAGGCAACATGAGATAAAAAAATAATAATACATTAACAATTTAACTACTGTTCTGAAGCAAAAACTGATTGTGTCGATGGAAATGTACATAAGTCTTTTAATCTAAAGAAAGAGGACCGGAGTAATACTTGTTCATTTTATTCGATCGGCAGAACTGTTTTGTGGGAGTGCTTCCCACTCGTCAGGATCTACATGATAATGTTAATTAGCTGTTTTTATATCGAGGCAACTCGGACCATATAAATCTTTTTATCGGAATAAATCTTTTAATCCATATCCTTTGTTCTTTTCTTGTTATCTCACTTTAGCAAAAGTGTCTTCCGATTATCCCTTGCTGCTTGTTGGCGAGCGAGACATGTGAGGAGAAGCTCTGTTGCTTTGTGAGGTTTGGAGAGTGCGCCAAAACGCTTGGAGATAAACAAGACGCCGAATAACTTACCCATCACGATCACCGAAGCCGGAAAAAATCAAATAAAGCCTGCATTTTAGTTTTATATCGATATCAAGTTGTCATAAGTGAACAAATGTAACATTAAAGAGCCTGATTGTTATAAAGTTGTGTTTTACTTTGATGTTTTTCCTGCGGTTTTGAGTGAACGTGTTTATGCATTTAAGAGGGGGAGGGGCTGGGCATAGGCTCAGGGTGGAGCAAGATACGGTAATGCGAATTTTCCTATCGCAGTGTTTACACTTGAACACCAATAAAAGGAAACTGGGAAAGTATAAAAAAAACATTTTCTGTTGATTATCATTTTCGATTCACTCGACCGTTTTTTGTGACGAGATTGAACGAGGAAACGGCGTTTCATTTTGTTTTTGTTTGTTCGTTTTTTCGTCATCTTTGTTCTTAACGCATCAAACATGAAATGTTATTAGTTTGCCACTTGGATTTGAAGTAAGATACAGAGACCATTTCTGGTTGCTATGAATTATTAGTCTACGGAAGGAAATCCTGCGCGAGGAAAGGCTTCGGAATGCCTTACGTGGAGTGAAGCTTATCGCAGATTTGCATTATCTAAGGTCATTTGATTTCAACTACCAGAATTAAATTTGTTTTGTTTTCTTTATTACTTAAATGTCCAGGTTTTGTTCTTGCCTGATTAACATAAGAAACACAAAAACTGAGTGATGTTTTTTCCCACCAAAATGAATTTTCTTGTTATTTGAAAATTGCTGCGAAAAAAACTAACATTTTGGTTGAGTCCTAGATTTGCTACGCCCTTTGAAGTTGATCTTGGATTGTTACGCGACCACGTTTTGGGAACCTGGGGTGGGGAAGAGGATGATGACGAAGGCTGCCCTCAGTGTGTGATTATAGACAGTGAAATGCACTTTTGAGGAGCAACCAAAATGCAAACTTCAATCGATTGAAAATTGAGGCCGCATAGGAAACCTTTTCCTTAACTCGCCTATTTCACATTACTAAAATCTGTATCATGAATAATGCAGCTCAAGACTTTTCATTGGCTTAGCTTTCATGGTATATGAGCCATTATAAAATACTCTACAGATATAGTACACGTATAGTAAGTTTTGGGGACATTTTCATTTTAGTTTAGTTTCCTATAGTGTAGGGTAGTTTTTAATAAAACAATTATTCCACTCGCGCCTGTTCGATATGAGATGAATAAAGCCAACTTGGCGCCACACCCTTTGTTGGATACATACATACATACATAAACTTTATTTTGTCTCGAATTTAAGAGTAGCTTTTATAGCTAATTTCTCTGAGAGAAAACTAACAAATAGCAAAATATGACAACAAAAAATAGACAATAACATTATAAAATACAATTCTGTGAAATATTTACAATTAAAAGCTAAAATGAAATACATCTATTTACTGAATATTTTGAAACGCGATATTAAAATTAAATTTTACAAAATGCTATAAATTTACATTAAGTTAAGGCTAGCTAATGATTTTTTAAAGTCAGTAAGGTTCAAAGTTCGAATATTGTCCGGCAGTGAATTCCACTGTTTAGCGGCATGATACGAAAAAGACCGAAGGCCATCTCAGTGAAATAATTGTTAATTGTTACAAATCTTGAGTGGTAATTTCAAATTCAAAAAAAAAACACATGTGGGTGAATTTAATACAATATTTTCTCAGCTTTTTGCATTAAAGTTAGCGAAGAGGACGTTAATATTCTCCTGCGGTCCTCACGCGGTTATTGCGCATTTTCGTCATTATTGCACATAATTTTTTTGGTAGGGCTAATCTCCCAGGTTTTTATATGTACTTGCATGGGTTACAGTTAAAGTCTGATAAACATTTTAATCAAGGAATGCGACTTTTCAAACTGTAAATTTATATTCGCAGTTACGAATAAATTCTGTTTATTCAAGGACTAAATAAAACCCAAGCTTATTAAATTCTTCTCGCCTGGTGATCAAGCCCTTTCATAGATATCAAGAACCTGGTGAAGAACCCAGCTGCTGGCCTAAATTACCAATAACTACTCCAAATTACGTACAAGAACCTATTTTGCCAGACTTTAAATTGTGTGGGTTCTTAAACGTGGGTTTTTATTGTATGCAATTACGGCAACGCAATGGGCAGACCAGACTGCTCACGACGTCTCACCATGCAGTGCGCCAAAGATCATACGGTGGTTAAATTGTTTGGAAACATGATACGGAGATCTTTGCCTGAATAGTTTGCGATAAATAATCTTCATTTCAGTTCAGTTAAAGTGTTTAATATAAGGAACTCGTCCCAGTCCTCTCACGTTTTTTCAGTGGGCTATTGTCACCACTTGTTCTTCGACTAACATGCAGTAATAGCAACAGACACGTCTTCAGAATTGTTAGGATTTTCTGAAGAACGTCCAGGTTGATCTAGGTGTATGCCTACTTTTACACGTTTCCTTTCAAAACACACTATACTTTTGAATGCTTTACGGAATGCCTTCATTCTTAAACTGTACAAAACTGGATTCAGAGAGCTACTGGTTAAAACAAGTAAGAGGCTCATGTCTCGAAGCCAATGAATAGTAATACAATCGCACACCGAACAGAAATATAGAACGTAAATGAAAGCGCAAGAAGGTACAAAACAAAATAAAAATATTCCCAGCATCATCATATATAGCTTGATTAGTTTGTTTTCTAGCATTAGTGACTTTTTAGCTTCAGAACTCTGATTCACTCCTTCTTGTAAGACTCCAACCCAGACTGTCCTGCTTCGGAGAGTTTTAAAGATGCTGTGGTACGAAAACACCAACACGCAAGACGTGGTCAAAACAGCGGTATTGGCAAAAACGAACGCAAAACTGATAAAGCCAGTCTTGATATAAACCATTGAAAGTGTTATAGACACAGTCCATACAATGATACATACTTTTGTGGCTGATTCCATAGTGACATGGGCTTTATACCACAATGAATGAGAGATCACCAGATATCTATCAATAGCTAATACACCGAGGGTCAATACCGAAGTCGTACATAACACAAAATAACTCACATGTGTTATGTAAACGACAAAATCTTTCACAACACCACTTCGCACTTCCTGGATCGTAAAATAACATGCCATTGGTTCCGTTACTGAGCCTGCAGTAAAGTCTGCCAGTGCCAAGTTGGCCACAAAAATTGAGAATGGTTTTCGGAGTGCTTTGTGAGGGTCTTTGTATACTGCCAACAACACGAGTAAATTGCCCGGAATAGTAATTGCCGAGAGAACCAGTGATGTGATCATAGAAAAATAAGATAGATAAGATGGTGGTTCTTGCGCGCCACAGTCCATCTCCACGAGATTTTAGTCTTGTCTTGTAAATGGTACGGAAGGTTACTCGGACGATCGGCAGCAGCACGAATTATAACATCATCAATGAGATCTGCAGGGGGTAAGACAAAATACAAGAAATTTCTAAACAAATACGTTATTGCAATTTGTCGCGTAGCTACTGTTTTGGGTGGGGTCGAAACAACAAAGTTTATAAGCTTATTCAGTCAATCTTGCCCACTACAAGCTCCATTACAGTAATTTATATGTTGCAGATTTTATTGAAAGAAGATTTAGTTTGTATGACCGAAGCAAGGTTTAAAGTGCTACTGGAACGAAATTTTCACATGTGAGATTTTTGCTTAATAATAAAGTTTGAACCTTACTTAGCCGGCGAGCAGGCTCACTTGTTTGGGTAGAGTATCGCTGGCAAAGGAGCTGGCGAGAAGAACGGGGCGAGGAAAAATGAGCCTGCACGCGAGCTATTGATTTTTTAATTCCCCGCGTTCGCTGACGAACGCAGCGATCCGATTGGTTAAAATTGACAGATTACATAAACCAGTGCAAGCTTACTGAATTTCACATCACGCGAACCGTCGGTAGGCTTTGTTCAAGGAGCGTTCCTCAAGTTTTCGATCAATCCTGACTTAAGTTTTGAACTAAAACTAGAGCAGAAAATAGCTGTGAATTGTTTACTGGAAGGGAAGGATGTTTTCGTAGTGATGCCGACCGGTTTCGGTACGAGATTTTTTTCAGCTGTTCTCCACAGCGATCGAACAGAAGAAGAATTGAGGAGAGTATCCGAACGGTGTGATTCTAGTTATTCTGCCGTTGATAGGTCTTATTGAAGACCAGGTTAAGGAATGACAACCTCTCGGTTTGACGTGTGCTTCGCTAAAAGATGTAAATGACCTTTTTAGCGACGATCCTGTGCCACAACGTCTGTTTGTATCAGCACTAGAGAAGGCACTCGGCAATGACTTCACGAGGATCGTCACAGACAGATCTTTAGGTTCCCCAACAAGTTGGATTGATAGTCGTAGACGAATCACACACTGTGGAGATCTGGTCGGCAAAAATGGTCGGTAGAAACTCAAGCTTTCGCTTTTAGCAGGAAGAATTAACTTGAACATGCTGTTCAAGGTTCAAGGTTCATTTATTTCACACTAACGAAGTACGTCTGCGAAATTCTCAATTTTTTTTGCTTTCAAAGAGCTTTCTTCACCACAGCTTGAATGAAAATCTATTGCTATTGTACTCTCTTTCGCATTTCTTTCATCTGGTTCCCTGTATTTGGTAAATTTAGGTTTTAGAAGTGAACTTTATTTTTCTTGCACACTGGATTTCTGCATAGTTAATTTGCAGCAACGATTGCGGTTTGTTTGTTTAGTTTTTTTCGCTTCGTTCAAGCATATTCTTTGGAGTCTTATTCAGCTACTACAGAATTGCTGAAAAAAGAACTAAATGGCTGCTAACTTAGTACAGTTGAAATACGATTGATCGCAAAGGAATTAGCTTGTTTTTGTCGTCTTTTTTACTTGTGCGCGGCGAAGAGATTATTTGCTTTGCTGTTATCATATGGGTTTTCACATGTTTCTTTTGTTTTCAATATTCGTTGTTTCTCAAATGTAGCCGTTATAGTACAGAAATGGAAATTCTGTTGTACGTGGGTTCGAATTTATAAAATTTCCCGAACTCAATAGTTGAAAGTTAACTCATCGTGCCATCCATGAATGTTGACCATCCTCCGCGAAATTCTCCACGTGCGTGCAATGCGCTACCATCTTTGTTTACATTTCGCCTCGCTCCTATTGTATAGTTATCTAACACATGTGAAATGCCGACTTGACACCTCGCGAGGGGCGGAATTCAAAAATCAATAGCTCGCGTGCAGGCTCACTTTTCCTCGCCTCATTCTTCTCGCTGGGTTCGCCGGTTCGGCTGGTGCACGATATACCAAGTGAATAGCAAGTCTCGAGTTGCGTCACAAAGAACACAACAATGATCCCTATCCCTTACACAATAACACAATAGGCTTCACACAATAGAACGAGACAATAGTGCATATATTGACTTGGTATATCGAGCATCACCCACCGGTTCTCGGTTCTTTGTCGCCTTTGACCGTGATACCCTATCCAAACAAGTGAGCCTGCTCGCAGGCTAAACCTTACTTGGAAATACTGCCAACTTTTTTTTCGTATACGGTAAGCGAAAACTGCTTTTTTAGCCATCCGAAGTTGACCGGGTGAGCTTAAAATTGACGGCCATCTTGGCGCGGCCAAAACAACGTAGTGACGTCACTGGTTGTGCTACTCTCATGCCTCCCTGAAAATTTAGAGTGATCATGGAAGAAGAGATTAGAGTTCGAAGCTCCCGGAAAAC
>JAHPZR010002625.1:0-32500 GCA_019787425.1 Platygyra sinensis
TGACGTTAAGACTGACTACTTTTTTGTACACATTCGTAGTGTTGTTAAACTTGAGGCATTTTGAGTCCAGCCCTTTTCTTTAGAGAATCTGCTGTTCTTCCCGCTTGAAATTTGAAATCGGAATCCCTAAGAATGGCGGTCCATTGTCCATATCCATGCCTGTTAATTCCTTGTTTGAGAAAATCGTCCTCGTCTGCCGTAAATTTCATAACGCGATGAAGTTTCCTCTGAGTTCGCAGGTTCTCAACGGGAATCACCACCTTTCTGGGGGGAGACAAGCTTGCTTTTTCCATAGTTTCAACCGACATTGTCGAGCTAGAAGTTGAACCACCAAACCTCGCCTGTACATCTTCGTCCACCTCTGACCCCTTGCTTCCTTGAAGCTTTTGTAGACACTCGTGAGCTTTCACGGCAACTTCGCGCGATCTCCGCTTTTGATAGTGAACTTTGGCAACAGCAGAACTGTGTTTCTGGTCTTCCGACAAAATCCTTTGCTCCTCGCTGGTGAGCTGATTGAGGCTTTCCGTTTCGACAATTTGGCGATAACGCGTAGGATGAATGTACTTGCCAATTGCATCAAAAACCAGTTTGCTCATAATTTCGCCCAATTTACCATGTTGGCCGCCATTTCTGTTGACAAGAACGAAATCACACTGGGGTTTGAGAAGCGGTCTGACGTACGAGATGTAGCCATCGAGCACTTGCATGTTTGCATCCGTCAGAACCAAAGAATCAAATCCATACTTTCCAGCAGTCTTGAACGTTTTCTGATCAATGAATCCATCCTTCTCTTTAGCTGTAGCAATCATGTCCACCGTCAAGTATTGATAGGTCATGGGACGTGAACCCTTCACTTTGATGAACAGATACATGGCTACGAATTTCGTGGCAAATGTCAAGTCTGAAGGGTTAACTTGAGCTGGACTCGATTTGCAAATCTTCACGGTATTTTCGTAGCGCGGCAGATGAAATTTCACGACTTCCAACAACTCCTCCATTGTTGCCCAGTGGCCTCTTGCTTCTAGTGTCTCAATGTCGAAATCTTGAGTCCACTGCAATCTCATCATTTTTGCAACTGTCTTTCGCGCTCTTTTGAGGTACAACTCTGTTGCAGAGAACTTTCGAAGAACTGCCTCCGAAGCGCCATGAAGTTTTCTGAAGTCGATCATTTCAGAAATTGCGTCTATGTAGCCTAAACGCCCACCGTGTCCAAGCTTACATTCGTCTTGTAGGTAGTCGATAAACTTGAACAACAAATTTGGAGAACACAAACTAAAGTCCACCACGTCGAAAGTCAACTCTTCCTCGTCTTCGCAGCAAAATCTCAGAAACTTCAAGCATCTTGTCACTATTTGTTGAGCTGTGCGATCTTTCTTGCAACCGCCGCCACTTCCAGTCAACCATTTCGTGAATAAATAGTGGAACCAGAGAATTAACTCTGAAGTGTAAATTATAGTGCTACTTAAACCCATGAATAACCCACTGGGCGTTAGCCCTAGTAAAGGGAAACAGGGAACCACACGAGGCAAAGAAAAAATCTTTTGACCTCGGTGGGAATCGAACCCACGACCTCCGGAATAGATCTACCGTTACTCTGCCGACTGAGCTACAAGGTCGCACAGAGAAAGTCGGGACGATTTTAGATGGTGAATCGCGGCGAAGAGAAAGTAAGGGTACATATGAATGTTGTGCCGCGTAGCACTGGGAACACAATAGTGGAACCAGAGAATTAACTCTGAAGTGTAAATTATAGTGCTACTTAACCCATGATAAACCACTGGGCGTTAGCCCTAGTAAAGGGAAACAGGGAACCACACGAGGCAAAGAAAAAATCTTTTGACCTCGAGGTCAAAAGATTTTTTCTTTGCCTCGTGTGGTTCCCTGTTTCCCTTTACTAGGGCTAACGCCCAGTGGGTTATTCATGGGTTTAAGTAGCACTATAATTTACACTTCAGAGTTAATTCTCTGGTTCCACATTTCGTGAATACTTCGACGATATCACAAGATGATGAAAACGAGGGAAGTAACTTAACAGCATGCTTTGTGGTTTCACTTGTTTGATCTTGAATTGTGTTCTTCATCGGAAAATCGATTTCTTTCGAATTGGGTTTTTCGTCAAAATAGAAGAACCAACTGTGCTTGGTATTAACATGTTTTCTGCACCCTCTTTGGCTTTGAAATCCATCATGATCACACTCTTGAATTGGGCAGTGATACAAACTGTTGGCTTCATCCTTTTCCAAGTGAAGGCGTTTTGGTTTGGGTGACGCTCCATCGATATCCGACCAATTGACTTTGCACTTCTTGCTCATTTTGCCTTTCTAGAACATTTGACTCACAGTAACCGATGACAAATAAAGGAACTGCGTATATATTTGTATTTGCCAAGGCATGCCCTTACTTGCCCGCTCTCATTACTATTGTGCAAAATTCATGACACTTGGATGCAATCTAACTTGCCCAAGCAGGGCTGTGCACGCCCTATTGTTTGCTTCAAATGGGAATGCGAAACAAAATGGTCCGAAATGTGTTTCCCCAATGACAAATTTGAGAACAATATGTTTCATTTACAGATAGGAACTCGGAACAATACAGTCCTAAATGGCCAATTTGGGAACAATGTGTTCAGTATACAGATAGGAACTCGGAACAAAACAGTCCTAATTTACCAATTTGGGAACAGTGTGTTCCATTTACACATAAGAACTCGGAACAAAACAGTCCTAATTTACAAATTTGGGAACAATATGTTCCATTCACAGATGGGAATTCGGAACAAAACGGTGCTAAATGTCCAATTGTGAACAAACCGTTCCATTTGCAGAGGGAACTCGGAACAAAACAGTCCTAATTTGGTCCTAAATGACCAGTTTGGGAGCAGTGTGTTCCATTTACAGATAGGAACTCGGAACAAAACAGTCGTAATTTACCAATTTGGGAACAGTGTGTTCCATTTACACATAGGAACTCGGAACAAAACAGTCCTAACTGACCAATTTGGGAACAATATGTTCCATTGACAGATAGGAATTCGGAACAAAACAGTCCTAATTTACCAATTTGGGAACAGTGTGTTCCATTCACAGATAGGAACTCGGAACGAAACGTTCCTCTTTTACACCAGAGTGAACGTTTTGTTCCTACCTTGTAAAAAAGGTGGTCCTCTTATAGTCAATTGGAACACAAAAACAAGGAAGGAGGAACGTTCTTTTTTGAAAGATCGGAACAACCAAGAAAACTTAAAATCAGTAAAAAACGAGCTTAAGACTTAAAGAAAAACTCAAAACGCGTAAGTCAAGTGCTAAGGCGAAGTGTAAACAGGCTTGAAAATCTGGTGAAGTTTAATTCACTCAAAAGCGGCAAAACGCGCGATGATAAAATTTTGGGAAATGTATAGGAAGGAAGGAAGGAAGGAAGGAAGGAAGGAAGGAAGGAAGGAAGGAAGGAAGGAAGGATGTTTGCATATATTACCTTACATACTTACCTGTTAGAATTAAAGTTTTCAAATCCAAAAATATCAAGAACCCCTATGGATGACCTGTATGCTGTGGGGTTGACCTGAACATCAGGAAAATGAACATTAAGCATTTATGTTTGTCAAAAAGTGTGTTTTGTGTGAAACTGCAGAAAGTAAGATTGCTGCTATTTAATTAAGCCTATTGGCAATTATACCTAACAACGCTACTGACAGCAATGAAACTTACACTAGATTTCTTCAAAGCAAGGTGTTATACCGAACACAAAGAAGGTCTGTTTGGCCATTTGTACCACCTTGTTACGAGTGTAAACTGAAGTGCACTGAGTACTGTGTGAACTGTACACTGTACAGTCATTTTGTTTACATGTATACACAGTATGCACACCTTGTGGGTGAAAATAGCAGCATTTATTTTGTTAACTATCCAGATGAAGATTCTTCCATAGATTCCCTTGACAAACGCATCTCTGATATCAACAGCTTTTACAGCACTCACAGGGGAAAATATCATTTCCCCACGAGCAAATGTTGAGCGGCTTGTGAAGGCTTCAATCAAATTTTCATATGAAACCTTAAAAAGAAAGTAATGAACAACAAATAGACACAGTATAACTTAGCTATCGTTTTGGGCTTCATCTATTGGCAGGTTATTATGTGGCTAAATGTAATTTAGGCTAAGTTAAAATCAAGTCAGTGCTGGTCACCGGTGGCCAGGGAATCAAGCGCCTCGTGGTGACGGGGTTTCTTGAGTTGCATATGTTGTGCGTTTCAGCCGTGTGAAGCTGGGCAGTTTGTTTCGTGTGCCGAACCGTACGTTTGTTATACTTTTTCTCCCTCCCTTCCATCCCTCATTGGTGGATTTGGTAAATACCTCCACTGACTTGGTCCGTGTGACAGTGTCTGGCGGGTGGTTGCCGCGCACAGAGTTGCCATGGATACCTGCATGCTCTGCTCTAGGCTTGATCACCCCGGAATCACTGTCGGTTTTAACAGACGCCATCCCCAAGCTCATCTATTGGCGACGAGTTTAAATAAACCTTGGAAGGAGACTGAGGCCAATTTGCACAGAAAAGAGAGATCTCCCAGAACTCTTCCAGGTTTTAAGACAATCTAATGAGCAGTGCTACATGTATGTCCAATAATTGAGAAGCAGGGGGTAATACGGTATGTTGAGGCTGACTCATTCACAGCTGCTCTAGCATTCAAACCTAACATTTCCTTTACATGCGGTAAAAACCACAACCAGGGCATAATGATTCTTTTCTCTTACCTCTAACAGACCAGCAATTAGTTTTCCCAAATCATGATCTGTGATGTCACAAGCATCAACAGTGCTTCTTATAGTGGCTAGAACACACACACACACATACAAAGAACATATTTAAATCTTCACAGTGGTAATGTTACAAATTCTACAGATGTGTCTGTCTTTCTGTGTGTTAAGGGAAATTCTTAGGAAATCTGTGAAGAAATATCTTTTCCTTCCTTTTGTTTTAGAAAATTAGTGATGTCAGCATTTTTGTTAAGATCTCAGAAAAATGAAGGGCTACCGGCATTTTTCTTTGTGGATTCCAATAGCCCTTGAAAAGATCGATAATTTCTGCATGGTTCTAACTATAATTCAATTGGTATAAACACCTTTGTATTTAGTAGGAAACGTCTTTACTGTACATTGTACATGTGTTCAACATTATTTTACAAGGTTATACCTTCAAATTCAAGGTTTCCAATGTGAAGAATAGCCGCTAACATCTTGAAAATGTTCCAGCTATCATCTTGACTAAACATCAAAACCTAATGAGACAAGAATTGAACTCAGTACTATGACAATAGTGCAGTATAGTCAGTATACGCTGTACATGTCACACTGCTTGTAATGGAGCACTGCTTGTAATGGAGCACTGCTTTGTGATAACCTTGCAACAGAATTGTGTTTAGTCAGTAAATGAACATCCAACCCTCTTAAGCCCTAGTCTGGCCAAACAAAGGGACTTGCTCTTCTTTTTTTGCAAAAAATATTAATGTGATAATGAAATTTTATCATCAACATGTATTAAACAAGCACAGCCACATGAGAATGAGAGGATGACAATGGTAATAAATACCATGTACAATGCAGGTATGGTCAAAAAAAAAAACTTTAACAGGTTCAAATTAGATGAGGGCACAAGTCGCTGGAAGTTGATAAGACTAATGAGAGGATGCCAGAGTTTCAGGCACTTAGCTACTCTGTGACTTGTTTGGATCAGGGTTCACATAATATAATTATGTTGGCCTCATACTCTATACCATACATGTAAATACATCATTAATAATTTTATACAAATATAATGAAACTTCACGAAAGTAACGTAATGTTAAGTGCACATGTACAGTGTATACCATAACAATTGAAACAGGAAAAACACTGAAACTCAACAACAACAACAACAAAAACATACATCTACACACAAGAACCTTATAATCTGTTTGCTAAATCCCTTAAGCCTTTGCATCAGAAAATACATGTATTCTGTACAAAAATTATGATGTAAAATGAAAAGACAATATGGCCAAATCTTGTGGGCAAATGCACACAGTTACACAGACTACACGCAGTTCCTCTTTTGCATAGTCTGTTGCACATGACGTGAAAGAAAACGACAAGAAAAAAATGGCCACACAAATTCCTGAAGCCACCTCACCTCACCTATCCTCCTCGCGCTCAGTTGCGCATAAGGCTGCCGGTTTCCGTAATATGAGTTGTTTTACAGGGAAGGGTTATTGGCCCTTCGCCCAACCCCCAACCTGGAGGGCCAGGTGCTGCAGTTCGTCAGACCTTTCACCTGGAACCTGCCCAGCAAGGTTGAACCTACCAGGGACTGCAGTCCCCGCTGATATAGCTTCCAGGGTCACTAAGGCACACAAACCTCCCCACCATGATAAGGTGCAGCACTTAGGGAGGCAAATGTACACAGTTACACAGACTACAAGCAGTTCCTCTTTTGCATAGTCTGTTGCACATGACGTGAAAGAAAACCACAAGAAAAAAATGGCCACACAAATTCCTGAAGCCAAGAACCATACAAAAGGAGAGACTACCACCTAAGTCAGAAGGTTTGACCTTTCAGGGCTGAGTGATTTCTTGGAGTAAATTTTCAATCTCATTACACGCAACCATTACGAATCCTTATCTTGACATGATCTCTCATTAATTATTGCCTGTTATGTTGACAGGGAAATCACTAACATCACAGTCATTTGCATCTGAGGTGAAAAGCTTTGCCAAACTTAACACTTGATAAATTTAACTCTTTCCATAGCCTGTTGGGAGAATCACAATCTTGAACATCACAGCCTGTAAGATGCAACTCCAATGCTTTGACTTGCTCCAGTTCCAAAGTTTTCTACACATGTATTTTCAGAGAGCAAGATTTACATTCCTGCAAGACATCACACACATCCTGAATGTTGACAATGTGTGGGTCAATGCTCCTAACATAAGCCAATCATATTGTTATGTTGTGAGAGCAATACATAATTCAAACTCTAGGTTGGGCAGTAGTCCCTCCTTTCACTTGCGTCTCGTCCCCAAGATTTCATGCCGCTATTCTGGGTTAGGCAGCAGTCCCTCATTTCACGTGTGTCTCGTCCCTAAGATTTCATCCTGCCATTCTGGGTTACGCGGTAGTCCCTCCTTTCATATTTGCACGCCTCGCACCCAAGATTGCATGCCATCATTTTCCCTCACAGTTTATTTAGTCTTGCTCAACAGGCTAAGAGAAAGAGGGACTGCTTGTAGTCCAACAGTGAGTTACATGTACATATTTGTGGCTGCATGCAAATTTCAATTTGGTTAAATAGTCAGACTTGAACCTGACATTAATGTTAAATATTAGATTTACTAGTCAAGACTGTGCTAGACAGCTAGTATGTACCTTCATTGCCCCTCTTATAATTGCAAATTCTTCTGAGTCATCCATTCCGTCACATGAGATACAGTTCCCTTGTGTCAGATAATAGTAATCTGAGGCATCTGTCAAGTGAAGCAACTCTCTGTCTTTTGGTGACATTCCAGCAAGCATACGGTAGAAAATGTGATAATTTCTTTCATCAGGCATCTAAAGCAAAAGACCATAAGGTAATCTGTATTGTGGTTGCCACAAATATATCAGTTCTCAAAATCCCCAGACCAGATACATGTACATCTGTAAATACAAATTGTTACAGATACTAGTGGCTTCTAGCCTTCTCTTAAAGCATGTGATGGTTAAAAATCCGCTAAAAAAAGAACAAAGTGTGACACTGTCTCCGCGGGTGCCCAATATGTCATACCGTTGATCTTCACACAAAATGGATGAGAAAACAAGCTTGTTTCCTCAGTGGAATCTACGAATTTCAAGCAGTTACAGTACATGTATATACCCTAGTCATGTTATGTGATCATGAAGCATTTTCCAACTGTTGATCATTCAGCACTCTGTTCCTAAAAGATGCATGGAAGGTCTGTTATTTTTTGTGTCTTTCGTGGTACTTTTCCAAACTGATCAAAATAATAATTATCAGCTTAATAACCTAAAGACTTCAGGGCCACGTTGTTCAAAGCCCTATTAAGCTAACCCAGGGTTAGCGAGAACTTTTATCTCAGTTTTGTAGTAATCTCAACCTACACCAAACGTTTGAGGCAAAAAACATTTTTAAATAAGAAAACGTAGTGCTTCAGTTAACGTTTAACCCTGGATTAACGTTAATCGGCTTTCGGACAACCCGGCCCAGATGGTTCCCTCTTGTTTGGCTTTCTTTAAAAGTTGAAATATTTTCCAACACACCCCATGATAGTGTATGGTGCTAATGTTTTGTATTTTCAAATCGATCATTTCAGGCGTTGCGTGATTTAATAATCAGGGAGCAAGCACAGAAGTGATAATAACAAGGAGAAGACATACTGTACTGTGTAGCGGAGGAGACTCAAAAACATCCATTTTCAAAAAAATTCCTGATCTGTGGCACGGTGCAGTGTACACATGTATGTGAATTCTTCCTGTGGTTTAATTAGTGAACACATTTGCAGAGACAGCTCAGCGAGATTTAAAAAGACTTGGCTTGGACAATACCTCAGTAGAAAGGATGAAGCAAAGTTTTTGTTGATTTACAGTAATAAAATTTGGTTGTTTATTTATTTAGCTGTGACAGTCATCTGTGTCTAGAAATAGTAAACTCTAACATGCATTAAATACACAACACTTACAATAAGGTATTTTTTACCCTGTGTAAATGGCGATACTGTGCACATTTTATTAATTAATTCAAATAATTTAAACAAATGCAGTTACCAGTACTTGATTTTAATAAACAACTTGGACTGGAACTGAGCTGGACAAGTTTGTAGTCAAGTACAGTGTATAAGCACACAGTTACCACTGCATGAGGAGTTAATTACAGGTTAACGCATTCAGCGAGTGAATTATCGGGATTTACCTGCACAAGTTCACTAACAATGAACGAGAAATTTCAATACCGCGGCCTCGTGCGGTACTGAAATTTCTTGTTCATTGTTAGTGAACTCGTGCAGTTAAATCCCGATAATTCATGAGCAATGAGTGCGGTAACATTTTTATTATTCAAATTGAATACAATGCAAACAAAAATCGTCAAACTTCAGTTTGAGTCAGCCGAAGCCATGGTGTAATGACAGTGGTGTATTGAATTTACACCACGATAATGATGTCAAGGAGGTTGTTTTGTCACAACCCAGTGTCACATGGTACAAATCAACCAATCAGAAAATTGGAATTTGTACAGTGTATGAAATTTGAACAATGATTACTTACAAGTCATGTATAATCTATCACATATAAGTTTGTGATATTAAGAACTTGTATTAATATAACAATTAATTAGTGACTCACTTGATAGACAAGTCTGGATTTCTCTAACAAGTACTGATCAATCTTAGCACCTTCAATTGAGCCAGTCTTGTTGAAATGGACATCAATATATTTACCAAACCTACTGGAGTTATCATTCCGTACTGTCTTGGCATTTCCAAAAGCTAAAAAGGTAAACAAGAAAAAAGAAACATCCCTAAGAACAACAAAAACACATGAGAAGTGGCAATTAATATGATTAGAGCTTTTGTATGCTGATTGATTTGTGCATTTTGTTTGACAGTACTTCTTTGAATGAGTACATGTGTACGAGACAATGATTTAACTCATCTCTTACATGTACATTGTAGCTACATGTAACTTAAGCTGACACCTGTGCTCTTGATCCCATGGAAACAAGAAATTGTTCATTCACATTTAAAAGTGTTCGTACAGTGTACAGTGTTATATGGTTGGGAGTATGTAAATCATATAATAATTATTATGGTATACTAATTATATACACTTTGGTTCGACTGCAGCTGCAGGGTTGTCAAAATAAACTGGCAACCAGCGCATTTCACTGGCTATTTTGAATACTGTGCCAGTTACTCTGAATGTTTGTAGGTCAGTTCTGAGCGTGATATTGGAGAAATAAAATGGAAATAGCCGCCTACTTTTTGGATGGAACCTCAGAAACCTACTGACCACTCTGCAGCTGAAAATTAAGTTTTTATCCCTTTACTGTAAACAGAGAAATGCTGTTGAAATCTGATGTATACTTAGAAGAAAGTGATGACAGGTTTTTTTTTTTTTTCAATAAACACATGTGACTTTCATAACCATAAATTATACAATCTACGTATATAAGTAACATGCAGGGTGATTGATTATCAGCATTCTTCTGTGCGATGAATGCAAATTATGGATTCATATAATTTTTTTATTAACACTGTAAAAGTATGTGCAAGGATATACAGTGTATGCACACTGTCAGGGAGGTACAGTGGATCCATGATTATAATTTATTGTACTCATCTTCAGATCAAGTGGTCTGGGTTTGAACCCTGGCTTGGGACACTGTTGTGTTCTTCAGCAAGACACTTTACTCTCACAGTGCCTAGTCTCTACCCAGGTGTATAAATGGTTACTGGTGAACTTAACCCATTGACTCCAGGCACCCAGAGCTTTTTGCCAAAAATGCATTATTTGGACATTTTGTAGATTTTCTGGCTAGATATGATTATGGACCAAGTTAGCTCCAGATGGCAATCTACTGAGAAAGGTATTTGCAACATGACAGCTGCCTTTCTTTCCACTAGCATCACATTTTACAACATTTTTGCTAGGTCAAGAGGAGAAATAAAAATTTTCGAGAAAATTTTGAAAAGGAAATAACATATATGTCTTTAGGCCTTTCATTTTTTATTTTCCATGTATTATTATTATTTTTTTGCCTTTCCTTTTTCTCCTTTTCCTATTTTTTTGCTGCAGTGATTGAGCTTCCACTGGGCTTGCTTCCAATCCAAAAAATTCTGAGAGAGCATCATTGAGATGGGCAATTTTTACCATGGAGTAGCCACGCGGGAAATTTTTGATTTTCACTCAAATTTCTGTCCACTTTCGTGCTTCATTGAGCCCAATCACTCTGATCTGGGTACCATTGGAAAAATCTTTTCCTCCTGCAGACATTGAGTATAGATGATGCCAATTTTGGCAACTTTTTGAAAAAGTGAGCTTGTAGCGGTGAGACCTGAATTGAAACTTGAACTAGTAAACTGATGTGATAACAACTCTTGTCACAACAAACAAAGATATCAACCACTATCCTCAAAAATAGCTACAATAACATGTAAATACACGGTGAAAGAATCACAATTTGGTAATCATAATTATGACAAAATGGACTAATAAAGTAACTTGACAATAAGCCTTAGATCTTGTGAAAGCAATTTCAATAAAACCTAGATACTAAGTGAATCCCTTTGTGCAATGAAAAGAATAACAATTTTGCAACTTAGCAAATAAAAACTTACATACTTTGGTTGACAATTCACACCAAAAGGTAGCAGAGAGACAGCAAAATACACTTGAAATAGTGGTAAATTGGATCCTCTGATCATAGCACAGTAGCGGTGTAACTTCACTAACAATCTCTGACTAAAGGAAGTTGGGCTTCATTTTTTATTGCCTACTGTGAAAAAAACTAGGGCATTGTGAGAAACATGGCGCCCATAATAAAGACTATTTCCTAGTGGCAAAAATTCTAGAACTATTACAGGGTTGGACATTTAATTTTTAGAGCACTCGCCATTCGGGCGAGTGACCCGCAAAATGCACTCGCCCGGACCAGTTTTCACTCGCCCAAAAATTTACCCTCCCCCCCCCCCTCCCCTTCCAACCCCCGCTTTTTCCAACCATTTTAGTCATCTTTATTCCTTGGACTGATCACAGGTAGCTTTCGGGGCTTTTTCCTTCCTTTTTCTCTTCGACTACTTTGGAGACTCTTTAAATATATATCCACACTTTTTATGTTGTACGCGATCAGTTTACGGGAGAACACGGAATGATCAGAAAGCTGGGAAAGTACGGAAAACAATTCGCTTCCAACGTCAATCAAGCACTATGGCAGACCGAGGATTATTTCCTCAATGAAAACTTCTATTTAAAGACCTTAAATCCCAAGGAAACACAATGGAAGCACTTACTTTATATTTCAAGTAGATTTTTTATTGATGAATCTTCGTGAAATCCCCGCAGTTTGCGAGCAAACGTGTCTGTTCTTCTCAGGAGCGGTCTCTATTTTAGGCGCCATATCTACCCGATCACCGATGGCTCGATAGTGACCAGCAGTATTACTTTATACACGTAGATGCTATATGTAATTATCACTAGAGGGAAGCCATATTGTTTAGCCGAATGTAGTATGTCACTTGCCTTTTGGATACAAAACTTTGTAAAATAGAAATGGTAAGTTTATGTTTAGGATTTTCTTGCCAAAATGGAGTGTAAAAACATTATTTTGATAATTTCTTGGTGACAAAAATTGCACTCGCCAAATGGGCGAGTGATAGAGAATTTGCACTCGCCCGACACTTTTCACACTCGCCTGGGCGAGCGGGCGAGTGCTAATGTCCGACACTGCTATTAGATGCGTGTGAAATCACGATTCTATAAAAGCTTTGATTTTCAAATCACTGGAATAATAACTGACTATACATGTAAATAGGACGCTTCATAGGAAATTGATAAATGATCAGAGTTTCAAAACTACATGTAATGGTTATGAGGTCAGAGGAGGAACAAAGGCCAAGGTCACGGCCTGCTATGGGCAGCACTGGAGTGAATGGGTTAATGCTAGGGTAATCCTGCGACGGACTAGCATTTCATCCAGGCAGGAGTAGAAAAACATGACAGGCCAGACTTTACCTACCTTCTAGAACAGGATTAGCTTCTAGAATCTGCTGCTCAATCCAGGAATGCTGTCCACTCACAGCAGCAAGGAACTGAAGAATGAGTTTAGTTGACTCTGTTTTGCCTGCTCCACTCTCACCACTATATAGTGAAACAGTCATTTACAACATGCTGTGGCAAGTTTTGTTTATTTAATTAATAGTAAATAAATAAAAAATAAATAATTCACATGCATGATACATGTATGAGTAAACATAGTATTTCTTTGATCTGGAAATCTATTTTCTGTTTGATAAGACACTGTCAGTAGGCAGGGTTTTATTTTCTGGTGCCTCATAGAGAAATACTGGTTGGCAAAGTCCTGATGATAATTTATGTCTGCATAATTAGTTTTATTTGATTATGTATCAAAAAGAGATGCAGATAAAAAGTGCTTTCCAAGAGTATCTTATGGGACACCAAGTCATGAAATGTTCAGCCCTCACCCAGGGATGGACCAGCTAGCTAGCAAAGATAATTTACTTTTGTGTACTATTAATAGCAGATTATGGAGATAACATTAATACGGCAGGTAAAGTTAAGAGAAATGAGAAATTGCACATTAAGTATTATAATTTGCTGAGTTTGAGCTGATTGTTTACAATGATACAAGTAAAGGTGTTTTTGTTATTGTTTAACTGAATGATAACTTTACTGATTAGTTAGGTATTGTTACAGTCATGTACTAAGTACTTTATTCAGCAGCTTAAATTGGAGTGTCAGAGAATATTTACATAAACTAAATAGGTTATAATCAAGATTGGCATTGACAACACATTGCATTCAATTTGGTTAAATATTATTTAACAAATAAAGAGGCCTAAGCCGTGTATTACACTGTGATAAAACACGATGGTCATTTGAGAAGATG
Source organism: Platygyra sinensis (assembly GCA_019787425.1). Classification (NCBI taxonomy): domain Eukaryota; kingdom Metazoa; phylum Cnidaria; class Anthozoa; order Scleractinia; family Merulinidae; genus Platygyra; species Platygyra sinensis. The sequence goes on from JAHPZR010002625.1 coordinate 13,649, forward strand.
AAGGAAATGTAGAAAACACGAGCCGCATGCGAGTGTTTTCTACATTTCCCGAGTGTTCTCAAACGACTGGAGTGTTTTATCACAGTGTAATACACAGCTTCGGCTTCTTCATTGGCTTTAAAATATAGATTTTACGCGAGCAAAACAATATAACATGCCTTTTCTATGTTTTATACCTGATAAAACATGGGTTTTTGACCAATCAGAACGCATGCAGGGTTTGTATCTATAATATTTTAAATAATTATATAACTATCTTATTAGATATTTTGATGTGTAGTATTGTTGTACATGTGTATAATTACTGTATGTTATTGTGCCGTAGAAAAACTTGTGAAAATATACAGTGATACTACATATCAAAACATCTAAAGAGATTTATTATTCAACTACTGTAGTCAATAAATTTATATGTAAAATAGGGAGAGTGTGATAGTTTTGCAAGAGCAAAAAATTAGAACCAATATTGAACCTATTGAAAAGGTTTTCTACATGATTACTGTACAAAGTTAATAACCAACTATATGTAATATCTCTGTATATTTGTGCTTGCTTCACATATTATTTGGACAACATTTGCTCCAGTTGGATAATAAAGACCTGTAACAGTTCTTATTATTCATTCAAAAGATTTCCCCATTTCTGATTGGTTAAAACTTATACACACATAATTCACTATAACCAGCTGCTGTTTATTGAATATTGAACCAATGACACCAAAAGTGCAGCCTGCTGCAAATTATTGAACCAATGACATCAAAATGACATCAAAAGTGCAGCCCGCTGCAGATTATTGAACCGTTGATGAGGTTGTGTTATTTTTGGTGAGCAAAAAATAAAGAGCAAAATGGCAAAACTCCTTTAAGAACAGGGAAATATTTTGAATGAATAATAAAGCAATTAATATATTGAATTAGGCTTTCGTAGGATATGAAGAATTCTGCAGATCTCAGAGGGTGTTATCCACCTCGGCCTTCGGCCTCTGTCGATAACACCCTCCTTGATCTGCAGAATTCTTCAAATCCTTCTCAGCCTCATTCAATAATAATTATTATTGCTAAATATTAAAGTGCATACTATAATGCATACCTGATAATGACCTATTGAAAAGGTTTTCTACATGACTACTGTACAAAATTAATAACCAACTATACAATGATTATTATCTCTGTATATTTTGTACTTGTTTCGCATGATTGTTATTTGGATATTATAGTTAATAATGAAGTGTATACTATAATGCAATACCTGATAATGACACACTGATCGTGAGCTTCCCTTTTCATGTGAGAATATGCATTGTCTGCTACAGCAAAGATGTGAGGAGGTAAATCACCCAACTTTCGATTCTTGTACTTCTTCACATGATCAGCATCATAGATGGAGTAAAGTTGGTATGGATTAACAGCCACTAAAATTGAGCCTGTGAAGGTCTGTGAAAACCAAGAAGATTATCATGTTCTGTTTGTGAATAAACTGAGAGTACAGTAAATGAGGAATACCTGAAAAATATCTCCAGTCCCATAATCACTCCATGTCATGTGGAAGCAAGTGATAATGCATAATACTTGTATGCAGCCCTTCATTTATAACTGCTACACTGTATACATGTGGACAATAACACATGTAGTATTGAATGTGTTAACACACAAGGGGATTGCAAGCTTAAATCTGAGACTCACCAATGTAAGATGCTCAGACCATTGTTTGAAAATCCAAGATAATGATTGGACTACAGTATACAACAGATTAAACACTAAAAACAGGACTTTGTGGCTCATCTAAGAGGCTTCAAAGATGAATGAGCCCCATGTACATGTATGTCCTGTTAACTTTATAATGTTAAGTGTTTACTACATTTATCCTAATAATTGATTATCATTATTTATTTTTTACTATACATGTACAATGTACCCTCTAAGTGATGGCATTCTAAATATTGAACCTTGAGTAACAAGATGTGGAATTTGGGACCTGTAATGATTCAAACACCCTGAGTACATGCCCACTGACTTAAAGCCAGAACTAGTGAGAGAATATCGGATAGTGGAGAGTGTAATGTACATGTGTATGTACTCATAAGGAGAAAAGTACCACAAAGAGAGCAAACAGTTTTTGCTTTAGTGATCAAAGACGTCACATACAGGCTCTAGGTACTTGCACCGTTCATTTTATCCATTGCTCACAAGTACAGTACCTACCTCATCTATATATACCCTCCTTGTTGCAAGCCTAATTAATTGAAATTAATTGATTAAACAAACATTTAAGTTTACACCTTATTGCCATAGTGCCATGGTACAATTGCCTTATTGCCAATTTAATTAGCGGACATCAACCCCCAAACCATTGCAATAGTGTACTCTGCACTGAAAACAACTTGAAATCAATTTTGATATGATTCAGTTGACTTAAAAAAAGGTGTTTCTAGTTTAATCAACATTGAAAAACATCTTGTTACAAAATAATAATAAGTTAGAGTGCCTGGAAAAAGACAACCTGTTGGTATTCACCTACATGTACATAGTAGAGGTCCATACATGTACTGTACATGTCGTTATGAATTAGGAATAAAACTAATAAAACAGTAATTGGACTTACATAAATCTGATGATTGTAGTATCTTATGAAAAGATTGTGTAAGATTCCAGCCTCATTTAGGTCTCCAAGTTGAATCTATAGTTTATAAAAATGAAAAAAATGGTACATGTATAAATAAAAAAATGATGAGTTCGATCATTCCATCTGCATGTGACTTTTCCCTTTAAAAATTGAAGATACAGTAATGCACTGTGCAATTCCAAAAAATATCCATAAGCCCCCCATAGAAGGGATTGGGATTTTCCGGGGGTGGGGTGTTCTCTAAGGCCACACTACTTAACCCATTGACACCTGTGCCACCAATAACTATACTTGCAATGAGCGTTGGCCTTACTGAGTACAGTAGATAAGAGCTAATTTAGCTTATGTCCAGGCTGAAAATGTCCAAAATGTCCAAAAACTGCATTTTTGTCAAAAAGTTCTTGGTGTCAATGGGTTAAAGTAATGTAACTAAAATTTCAAGAGGGTTGGGGGGGGGGGGGAGGTTCTTAATATAAAAAAAATTCCTTCCATGGGGGAGGTATAGACTGATATCTCCTGGAACTACACTTTGTAAATTCCAGTATTTAAAAAAATGAAAAATGAAAATGAGTACTTCAAAACAACCTATGAATTTAAACCGCATCATACTTAAGGTCATTCCTCACATTTGCATTGCGCATCCTTTCTGGGCATAATTTATGGCGGCATTTAGCGCGCGCTCGTGCACCTATATACTAAAAACATGGCAAATTTGCCTTGATATTGAACTCTGTCAGTTGAAAATTGGCTATAGCTCACAAACAAGCATGGGCAACCCACCTTTTTTACGGTCACAGTAATATATCAACTTATCACAAGCTTTGTGTGAGAAAAGTCTTATCTGACTTTTATTGCTGAAAATTGAATATTAAATAAAGAAAATAGCAGATACACTGTGGTCTTCCTAGTTTGCCATTTGGTAACCATGTCAAGAGATTTTAATCAAGACTTCAGCTTTCTGTCTAAATCAAACTTAAAAAGTTTATTTGTGTCCAACACAATGTACATAATGACTGTAGTTAATGCATGTTCTCATGAGTCTCGGTCACAACTATTTTACAATTGAAGGCCTTTGGGCAAAAAGGGCGTATATCGGTTTTTGGCCGATTTTCATTATTTTCAGGATCGAGCTAATTTTTCACAGACTGACTTGTTTTGACATGAAACGCATCGTTCTGTAATTGCTTTGGTGGTTTTTTCGCTTCGTTCTCTAGAAATAACGTATGCAAAAAACTCAGTTTTGCGTGAAGCGGCATCTTTATGAGCAAATCTTTCGAAGGCAGATTTCGACGCGACCCGAACTTAAACGATTACTGTTGGCAGCTTCAACAGCAAGTTTCTTTTTAAGTTGATGTTTTGGTTTGTGAAATAGCTAGAGAAACGGAAAAAAAAAAGAAAAAAAAAAGCACCGGACCTTGTATTGAACCGGTGTCACAACAAAACAAATCCGGATCCGCTCCGTACCGCGCCTTAATCGCTTGCGCTAACGAAGCAGCACAAAGTAGCAGTAACTGAATTGCGTAATTATTATACGAATAATAAAACTAAGTGAAACAAAAGGTTTCTTTTGTTTCTCGTTGAACAAAAGGTCTCCAAAGGAAAACTGAGTTTTTTGCATACGTTATTTCTGGAGAACGAAGCGCAAATTCACCAAGACAATTGCGGAACGATTCGTTTCATGTCAAAACAAGTCTGTCTGTGAAAAATTAGCTCGATCCTTAAAAAAATGAAAATCGGCCAAAAACCGATGTACGCCCTTTTTGCACGAAGGCCTTCAATTATTACTGGGAATGAGTTCTTCTTATAAGTATTAAATAATGCCAAAATGGGGCATTTTCAATGCCTTAGTGCTCCTTAATGAGCATGGGCATCCCCGTGTTTTATTTCAAAATTGAAGTTCTCATATGATAAATATTCAGAGGGCAGAGTTTGAGCAAAATTCTATTGTCAGTTTTATTTCAGAGGAATTACCTTAAGGCAACCAAATTAGCAGCAGACACCTACAGTTGTATAAATTGGTTTAGGTAAAAAATAAATATTTATGAAATGATAATGCACCGTATATAATTTACAGTGCGATTAATCAACCTGACCCACTTGGGAAAGAGATAACCAATCAGACGCTGCTTAAGAACAAATTAAAGGATACATGTACATGTAGCAATCATGTTTCTCAAAATATAAACCAATAACATCAAAGATCACATATTAAACAAATAATGTAGTTCTTAACAAAACTGAAATCCCCAACAAAGTGTGAAATGTTGTGAACCTCTCAAAAATCTTTGCTATTTGTTGACTGGTTTGTTTTGATCCTAAATTTTATACACTTTTCAATGGTTTTGGTTTAGCTGTGGCAAAATGAGTTTTTAAAAGCTACATTTTTCAAGTGAGATTTATAATGATTATTCACGATCAACGACTAAATCTCAAAGAGTGTACATGTAGATGTTATGCAGAGGAGTCAATAGCAAACCTAACAGTGTACACATAGTTGTTTTTAATTGATCACACAATTAACTATCTTAATGGTAACAATGCCTCCCACGTAGACTTTGTAAGCAGAGTCTACAGGACACACCAGCTTGTTTACCGATGCACCAAAAAAAACAAACTAACAAAGTAAAAAGTTACATTCTTTCAAACAGGCCCCTATTACTTGCCAACAAGATAAAGCTACTAGTTCATTGTTCTGGTTTTATGTTTCGATCACTTAGTATATATTTTCTTTTCTAGGCGGCCGAGTTCAGTTCAGTTTAAATTCAAGGACATAATTATTTTGTTACTAAGTAACATTGCCAAGTAAATAAATTGTGTTACTAAAATGAAAAATGCAAAACTTTTGCAAATTAGAAGAATGTGAGATTTCAGGAAAAATTCATACCCATTAGGAAGTTTTTTTAATGTGGCTAAATATAATTTAGGCAAAGTTAGACTCGAAGGAATGCAGTCAGCAGTTTCACATTTCACGGTACGTGACCTGCGGGGCGGCCCGTTGGAGATTTGCAGGGCTTTCAGATCTTGTTGCCTTTCTTATGCATTTTTTCTTGTTGATCTTTGCGGATCATTTGCTCTCTTTAGCAAATCTTTGCGGATTCTCGCACGGCCTTTGCGGATCCTAACGCCAGATATATCATGAATACCAGAAACACTTGTAATAGCCAGTCGGCAGCGTACGATGCTTTGTCGCGTGTGCAGGAATCCGAGGAAATTCCTCCGGCATCGGTGTCCGCTCCATCGGCATCTAGCGTGGCCTCTACAGCCTCGCCTTCATCTGTTGTTTCGCCCATGTCTCCCGCTTTTCTGGCCGCTGTCGCCACCGCGGTCCAGCAAGTGCTGTCGGCCCAGCAAGCTTCAAGCCCTCCGGCTTGTAGTGTACCTGCAAGCGTGGCCAATTTCGGAGGCGTTTCTGCTTCGCCTGCTCAGTCCAGCCAACTTGCTGCCCAAGCGTCGTCGTTTGCCGCTTCTGGCGCTGGCTTTTCCTCTCCCGTACCGGCCACGGCGATTTCTCCTGCTTCAGGTAGGCCAAATAGTTGTGTTGTCCCTACCTTTGTGTTGACTTTTTCTAGTCCTGTTCCATCGCTCGCTCACTCGGCCTTTCCCAGTAATCTCAACGCGGTTCTTCCCTCGACCACCATTGGCGCCGCGTAGTTAGCTCTGTTGCCGGTCTTACATCAACCGTTCGTGGTGGGACCCAGGTTTTCTCCTGTTCCGGCTAAATTGGTTAGTCAGATTGTGGCTGGGAAATTTGTTGAACTCCACGAGTTGCTCCCCTCAAATATTGTGCTCATCGAGCCAGAGCCTCAAGTGCTGTTCGACAGGCGCCTTGTGTTAACGTCCCCTCCGAAGAAGCCCAAACGGCGCATTGATGATATTTTCACCTGGTTGGAAGCCTTCTCCATTTACTGCCTCATCCTCGTCTCCTACTTCCCTCACCGCTGGAAAGATCTCCTGCAGTATCAACTCTTGATACTACACACATATCGCCAGTTTTCTGGCCAGGTGTGGCTGTCTTACGACCGAGCGTTTAGAGAGAATGCTGCAGCGACTAACCTGACCGATTGGTCCCAATTCAACAGCACGCTGTTCAGTTTCCACTCCGCCGGCTGGTCCGCTCGCTCTTCCCGCGATTCTTCAGATGGCCAAAACGAACCCCACGGTGCTGCTTCGTCTCAGATCATCTGCAAATCCTGGAATCGGGGTCATTGTGTGGCCCCTTCAGCATCCTGCCGCTTTGCTCACAAGTGCGCCAACTGTCATGGCCTGCACTGGGCTGCAGTTTGCCCAGCCAACACGCCCACTAAGCCCAGCTCGTCGTCTAAGCGTTCTTCTGACTCACCGCCTCCTAGGTCCAGCAGCAAGTCCCGACATTTGTAGACTCTCCCCTCCCCTCTCGTACTGTTTTTTTAGTTATGGACAATCCCTATATATTTTAGCCATGCTCCTAAGGGAGCAGCAGTTTTTTGCTTTATTAAATTTGAATTTGTTCGTGTTGTTATTTTTGTCTGTTTATCAGTTTACTCAGGGGACGTTTGGGAGGGCAATCTCAACCTTCCTGGGGCAGCTATTTATCGGCACTGGTGTCTCTCTTATTTTCTTTTCCCTCTTCTAGTCAGACTACCCCCAGTTTCTGCGGTCACCCCGTTGCAGGCGGAGCAGTTTGCATGGGAGTTGCGACTTCATCCCAATCGACAGAAGGTCAACTTTGTATTGGAGGGACTCTGCCATGGGTTTCACCTGGGTTTTTCTCCCTCCCAAAAGCTCAAGTCCGCCAAGAAAAATAAGCCCTCTGCAGCTCAGCATCCTTCTGTGGTTGACCAGTATTTGGCCAACGAGGTTTCCTGAGGTAGGGTGGCTAATCCTTTCAGTGCTCCCCCTTACCCGAATCTTCATGTTAGCAGCTTTGGGGTTATTCCTAAAAGAGGCCAGCCAGGGAAGTGGCGCCTCATTGTGGACCTTTCCTCCCCAGGTGGGGCAAGTGTCAAGTGACGACTTCATTACGGCAGGTCCCCCTCAGTCCCTCCAGTGCGCTCACAACTTAACTACTGCTATGGAAGTCTGTCAACGGCTGGGTCTACCTCTACATCCTGCCAAGTGTGTGGGTCCCTCTACAGTGCTTGTTGTCCTAGGTATTGAGCTCGACTCCGACAACCAAGTGGCACGTCTTCTGCAGGAGAAACTACTGGCGTTGCAAAATTTGATTGGTTCCTGGCTCCCTCGGAAATGGTGCAACAGACACGAGCTTGAATCCCTTATCAGTCACCTGCATCATGCTGCCAAAGTGGTGTGGCCGGGGCGGACCTTTTTACGCCGTATGATTGACCTGTTATGCTGCTTCCGGAAGAGAGATCACCCCATTCGTCTCAACCGAGAATTTCATCTCGATCTTCTATGGTGGCACCAGTTTTTGGAGGACTGGCATGGCGTTAGCTTCTGGCTCTTCCCAGGATTGCTTCCCGAGGCTGATGTTGAAGTATCTTCTGATGCCGCAGGCTCATTAGGCTACGGTGCCTACATGAAGGGTCAGTGGTTTGTCGGCTCCTGGGTGCCCTCCCAGCAGCTTCAATCTATTGCCTACAAGGAGCTCTTCCCCATAGTTCTTGCAGCTCATGTTTGGGGACACCTTTGGGTCAAGAAGCATATCCTCTTCCGCTCTGACAACGATGCGGTAGTCCATGTCTTGAATACCCGAACCTCTAGAGTGCCCTGCTTAATGCGGTTGCTGCGCAGTCTATTGTTTTCCGCTTCTCGTCATAGCTTTTCCTTCTCTTCTCAACATGTACCTGGTGTTAACAATCAATTAGCTGATGCCTTGTCTCGTTTCAATTGGCAGGAATTCCAGCGCTTGGCCCCAGACGCTCAACCTCTCCCCACTCTGGTACCCCCCAAACTTCTGGCACACTTGACCTCTCCACCTTAGAACAGCAGTGCTACTCCTTCTTAACCCAGGGCCTAGCTCCTTCTACGTGTCGATCTTACGCATCGGCCCAAGCACAGTTCATTTCGTTCTGCACTCAACTTGGCCAGCTCCATCCCTCAGGCTCTCCCTGCCCAGCGGACGAGTGGACTTTGTGCCTGTTTGCTACTTTCTTGGCTGCAAGAATTCAGCACTCCTCCATTAAGGTGTCCTTGTCGGGAATCAGAGCACTCCATATCGAACAGGAGTTTCCAGACCCCCTTGCCAACTGCCTCCGCCTTCAGAGGGTGGTCCGCGGTATCAAGCGGTCTCAGGACTCATCATCTTCCTCTTGCTTGCCTATTACTGACGACTTGATGTTAGTGATTTGGCAGTCTCTGGATCTTCGCCTCCCAGATCACCTTATGTTTTGGGCTGCTTGCTCCCTTGGGTACTTTGGCTTTCTCCATGCCTCAGAGTTCACTGTCCCAAGTCTAGCTAGCTTCTCCCCATCAACTCATTTAGGTGTCCAAGACATTGCAGTGGATTCCCCGTTTGCACCCTCCTGTATGCGCGTAATGATCAAGGCTTCAAAGACTGATCCATTTAGGAAAGGTGCCTTCATCCACATTGGCCTTGGCCGGCCTCCGCTCTGTGCTGTCCACTCAGTGATGTCCCATCTCACTTGTAGGGGTGACATCCCAGGTCCCTTGTTTCTGCTCCAGAATGGGCAGCCTCTCTCACGCTCCTTGCTCACGGACTGGCTTTGGCTGATCCTGGCATCCGCTAATATCCCAGGCAACTTCTCCAGCCACAGTTTCTGCATCGGAGCTGCCACTGTGGCAGCACGCAATGGAGTACCCGATCACCTCATACAAGCTTTGGGCCGCTGGTCAAGCTCCGCCTATCAGCTCTATATCAGAACCCCATCCGAGTCGTTAGCAGCCCTCTCCACTAAACTAGCTTAACGGCCGTCTCTTGGACGGCAGCGTCGCCTCCCCGGCACATGGTCTTGTACAACTTTCAACACCAACGTTCAACGTTGGTTACAGAATAATTGACATTAGACAGCACAAAGGACCGGTCTGCAAAAGCTTAAGCTTATCTGTATGGAACAGTCACACTAACCATTTACAATGTAAATAATAAGTAATTACTAAAGTTTTGCAAGGAGACTTGCACATTTGCTTGCACAGCTTGTGCAGCCAGAGCACTGTACCTCTGCCCCAGTCTCTACCTCTGCTGGCTCTGGACTACCAGATCACTAGGATATCATCAGCCCTTTATCCAGCACTGCATACTTGCTCCCTGGCCACAGTCCCTCTGATACTTCGCTCATCGGTAGCTTATGGGTTTGTTTGTCCCTGCTACGCCTCGTTGCGCTTGCTTCATGCCTTGGCTCCAAAGCGTTGTTCAGTCTCCCAGTCCTGAAGCATCAGGTGGATGTCTGCCTGGTCAGGTGTGTACTGTTTGTTCTTGTGTTATTTGTTTGGGAGCTAGGTGCTTGGGGTCCAACTGGGGATTGGAGGTTCCAGGTCACCCTGTTCTCAGGTCCCTCCATTCTCCAAGCACCTGGAGAAAGGTTTCCTTTGGGTGGTTCCCGCTTCCAGGGTTGCCATGGATACCTCCCCTCTGGCTTACGGCTTCTGCTCCCCGCTAACCTTTTAGGCACCAGTTCCCAAGCTCATCTATTTGTGATGAGTTTAAACGTGGCTAAATATAATTTAGGCAAAGTTAGACTCGAAGGAATGCAATCAGCAGTTTCACATTTCACGGTACGTGACCTGCGGGGCTGCCCGTTGGAGATTTGCAGGGCTTTTCAGATCTTGTTGCCTTTCTTATTCATTTTTGCTTGTTGATCTTTGCGGATCATTTGCTCTCTTTAGCGAATCTTTGCGGATTCTCGCCCCTTCCCGTCCCTCCCGCTTGGTTGGGGATCTTTAGGTAAGTACGGGTCAGGTAAGTTGTTTTCCACTGATTATTCAGTGTGACGGTGCCAGTTAGCGGCTGCTTGTGGGGGTGGTTCCCGCTTCCAGGGTTGCCATGGATACCTCCCCTCTGGCTTACGGCCTCTGCTCCCCGCTAACCTTTTAGGCTCCAGTTCCCAAGCTCATCTATTTGTGATGAGTTTAAATATTTTTAACTGCCCCCTGGTTAGCTCAGTTGGTAGAGCGCCAGTCTGCTTTGCAGGAGGTTAAGGGTTCAAGCCCCAGACCGGACCAACAGTCAGGGTCTTAAAATAACTGAGGAGAATGTGCTGCCTTTGTGATTATATTTCTTCTCGGATAAGGACTATAAACCGTAGGCCCCGTCTCCTGCATCTACAGTCTTACAATGTTATCAGGGGACCTTACAGAACCCACACACTTAAAATAACTGAGGAGAATGTGCTGCCTTTGTGATTATATTTCTTCTCGGATAAGGACTATAAACCGTAGGCCCCGTCTCCTGCATCTACAGTCTTACAATGTTATCAGGGGACCTTACAGAACCCACACACTTATCGAAAACAGTAGGGCATGTAGTTCCCAATGTTGTGGTCTGGCCTTCTTGATAACCTTCCTAGGGATTATATTGCACAGGGATATTAGGGATTATATTGCACAATTTAATATCCTGGCCAAATGGACCAGCAAGTACAGCTGTACATGCAAGTTGAACTTGTGCATAGAGACTAGCATGGGTTGCCAAACAGACTCTCAAGTTTCCTCACAAGTACATGCAAGTTGAAAAAAAAACATTTTAATGCAGACTATCCTCTCTTTCATTGGCTAATAATTATAGGTTTTCGTGTAATGTAATCATATTCCAAAATTAAATATTATCTTTCCTTCTGAGGTTTTAGTTTCAACAGATAAAATACCCTATAGTAACTTGACATTTCACAATGTTTTAGCTCGAAAGGATTCTTCTTATTCCAATAGAGCACGTTTGAATTTCCAAGCTTTGGCATTGCGTGACATGACAGTGGCGGCCCTAGAAGGCTGTTGTGAAGGTCAAAAGAAGAGTTATCGCTTTAGTTTTTGCTTACTAAACAGTGCTTGCACTAGAAGAAGCATTTATTTCAATGTGTCTGATCTCTAGAGCAATAATTTTTCGTTTCAATAGCAAAACTCAGTGACAGATGTTTCTGTTACTTCACGGCTGCCATGTTTGTGTCCCTCCTTCAAGGACACAAACATGGCATTTCCATACAAAGCTCTATAAATTTGGGTGACACACTTCTGCAAATAACTGGCGAACGAAAAACAGCAGAGATTTGATTCTTGGTGAGGCTGTTTACTATACCAATCATCTATCGTATTCAAGATTGTTGACTTCATTCATTGAATGGTTATGATTTTAGTTTTGATCACATGACCGATGAAAACCAAGACATGTAGGTATGGATGTCACTCAACTTCTGTTGACTTGGGTTGGGTAGCCAAACACTGAAAAAATTGCTTTGACTTACGTGCAAATTTGACCTTTACCAAAGTGAGCATGCGCACCCATTGAAGGCCTCGCCAAACCGAGTCACAAATAGACACAACTTTTCAACTTGAGTCTACTTGCGAGTCTCTTTGGCCAGGGCTTAAGAGTGGCAAAACATGCGCACCTCAAAATCGTAAAGTGGGTCAAGAAAATTTTGGTAATATGTGTGGTACAGTACCGGACAGAAGTAACCTAACACGGAACGCATTACTGGAACGCAAATAGAACGCGAAATAGAACGCTGTGGGAACACCAAAGGAACGCCAAATTTCTGGTGAGCTGGAGTGTGTTCTGAACAAGAACGTTCAGAACGCGTTCTATTGAGAACTCAGTTATGGTTCGTGCAGAGACTGTAACGTTATTACAGCGTGCTAACAGAATTCTTTGAAGTTCTGTCGAAGCAAGTTCGTCGTTTTTCTTCATTTCTTCGTCAATTACATCAAGTTTAAGTTTCAGATTTCATGCTTTGCGTAATCATAGCGCGCTGGGGCCAAATAAGCTACTTCAGAATGGAAGATCAAGGTGTACTGAGTCATCAAACTTTTTCTTACGATCGGTGCGCTAGCTTTCAAGTGAGTTTTGCTTACCGACCGAAGATTTATAGCCGGGATTTAAAGCAGCTTCCTGGACTTCCATAAAGAAAAATAGTAATGTACAACATCATTTCGAAGATGAATTCAACTTTTGGAACTATTGGTAAAGCCATGGCCGATAAACTGACCGAAAAGTTGGCCGCAAAATCTCAAGCTTTCGCTTTAATTAGCGTGAAGAATATAGTTTGAACATGCGGTCATGCAGGGAAGCACGTTAACAAAACTTGGTCATTTTTTTGCTTTCAGAAAGTTTTTTCCCCTCATCGTGAATGAAACTTTATTTTTATTGAATTTCTTGTCACGTTTCTTTCATTTGGTTGCCTATTTGTGAATTTTAGAAATTAAAAGTGAACACCTGCACTTATGGACGAACCAAATTTCTGTTGGGCATAGCAATAACTGGGACGTATGCAAGCCATGTACGGCTGATTTGTAAGACTTACCAGTCTTACCCATATTTGTGGACGAGTAAATGAGCGAGAGGAATACCAAATTAATGTTGTAAGTTTGCAGTGAACTGATTGCCGACTTTTTTTAAAGAAATTGTTTAAAGTGCAACAACGGCAAGTCCATGTGGGACAACTACTAGGCCACGCGCATCTTCTGCAAATTCGTTCGCGCCTGATCTCAGTGGTCGATTCAAAAGAGAAATGCTGAAGCCCAAACAGTTGTTTGTTCGGTTAAACATAATCTTACCTTGAAGCGGAGATAGAAGAGAAGAGGCTTAACTGCTGAATACCCCTCCAGAGAAGAAGAAGTCCAGTTTTCTTTGTTTGTCCACTTCTGACTTTCGTTTTTTGGATGACATTTTTACGCGGAACCAAAAACTCCGAAAACAAGAGAAACCAAATGAAACGAACACTTCGTAAAATCCCACGCTTTCGAAATATGACGTTGAATATTACGTGTTTTCAGTCAGTCTCACAGGGATTTTAAAGTCGCCTCTCTTTAAAAGATGAATAAGAGTTTCTATTAATAAACTGTTGATTTGTTTTTAATTCATAATTTTGTAATTTGATGCATTTTTCTCTTTCCAATATTTTCGTTTTGTATCAAAGTAGCCGGGGCTCAGACTTCTAGTAGCCGGGGAAAATCCCCGGCCCCCGGCCCTTAGTGACAGCCCTGCCTTTACATCTCATTTAATATGCAAAACAATGTCATGTGACACATGTCATTTGAGCATAACAAAGGGACAAAGTCAGAAGAAAAACAGTCTACTTCAGGCATAACAGTTGAAGAAAAATTGCCAAAAAAATTTGTCAAAATGGACAGTTTAAGTAGGTCTTCAGCCTAATGGAGCTCATAATTGTCATTCAGAAACTGTAAATAATTAAAATTGTCAATTGCTTTGAAAAAAAAACACCAGCAACGAAGTTTTGGCAATAATAGCAACAACATTAGCCAAAAAAATTTGTCAAAATGGACACTTTAAGTAGGTCTTCAGCCTAATGGAGCTCATAATAATTATTGTCATTCAGAAACTGTAATTAATTAAAATTTTCAATTGCTTTGAAAAAAAACACCAGCAACGAAGTTTTGGCAATAATAGCGACAAAATTCGCCACACAATGACTCTTGTCTTTCACTTTCCTGAAATTTATTGGTTACTTTAAACTAATCCATTCTCATTGGCTGAGAAAAAGATGCTATTTGGAGCAAAAAATAGTGTGATGTGTGAATAAATCACACCACTGAGAACCAATCAGATTGCAAGGATAACTAGTGATTTCAAAATGGATTTAACAAATTACTAACTGAAAAAATATAAATAAAGCAAAAAAATGTGGACACAATATTCTATTATTAATGAAATGGTAGACAGATATAATTGTCTGAACAGTGATCAACTGAGAACAGGAATACATGATGCATCACCTGTGATGCTATGAACAAGCTGTACTGGCTGAGGTTTGCAGTCGACACTGCCCCACACACCCTCCCATCATCTCAACCACTATCAAGTGAATGATGATAACACTAAAAAATTAACACTGAGAACAAAATCAACACTGTTGATATGAAGGCGTCCTTAAAATTTCACATCACGAAGCCGATCTAATGGAATCGTTCAAGCGATTCACGTTAAACAATACAAGATGTATAATACATGTTCACTAGACCGCTGGAAAAGACATTCAAGAACTATCGATCCCCGCTAGCGATCTTTGTAATCGATGAAGTGACGTACATATATAAATGTTATAGGCAATAAATAACTGCTTCTCAAAAATGGATTCACGAAATAAAATAAAATATTAATCTTGCTAGAATAACAATACGGAACATGACGAAAATTTGTTTTATTTTGCTCGTCAATATTGCACCAGCGCAGTACATATCAAAGGCAACTTAGATTCCGATCAAACTAAAATCCTTCACGAGGAAAAAAGATACCTCTGCTCTTATTGTGAAAAGTTTTTTCAACTATCTATGTTCCAACACGGAAGACTATATAGGTGAATACTTTCCCATCGTTAAAACAATAAATTTACCGCAGTTAGCTAGTATTAAGATAGTACAATATCATCAGATCATTGGAAAACTCGTCTTTGAAGTTACTTTGAGACAAGTTTCATTCGTACGTATCCATGGTCATATTTATGGCCCATAGAAGAAGCAATGTTTTAAAACTGAAACACGTCTATGTAGCCGTCTATAGCTATGTCAGTACTCGATAACTAATAAGCGGCGCATAGGTTTGAGAATTGACGCTGCATGATGAATAATTTCACTTCCGATCGTTTGTTCCACTTACAAACTAGACCGTAAATTATGACACTGTTCCTTAGGTTTTCTAAGTTTTTTTTACCTTTGAGACGATCACCATTGTAGCTAAAGCAAGCGGCCCTGATGTTTGAAGTTTTTACAGATTGGGTGTCACAACACAGCAAACCTGCAAACATACAAACCGATGTAAACTAACATCGATCAAAACCACCCTGCTCGTTTCATAACTAGTGAAATATAGTTTCTAAAATTGTATTAAAAGACAGAAAAATATATCTAGTCACAGCTTACTTATCAATACAAGTAATGCTTTATCGTCATTTTCAAAGCCGAAAATTTCACTTACCGGCTCAGCGCTAACGACTTATCCCAAGGTTAGTATCCTTCCATCCCAAGTGAAAAAAAAAATCGATGGTAAATTAACAATCATTGTAATAATGAGATTCTTTCTCGCTGTTTCAGAGGGCTGTAGAATGTAATCATTGAAACAAAATCAGTTTAGTTCTTGTTTGGAATGATTGTTTGGAACACAACACAACACGGCTGGAAAACGACAGGTCCGAGTGTTCGCATGCAAACGAGGCTACCGATCTCTCTTTTTCCCTCCGGGACGTGATGCATGAAAAGGCGGGAAATTGCGTTACAGAAAAGAAAGCGTGACTGTTTTTCAATTTTTCCGCCGTGATCCTCTTGTTTTAGGCGGGGATCCACATGAAAGCCGTATTTTGGCTGGCTATTATGTTTTTAATGCAAATATCTCGTTTACGTTTCAAGCAATCAAGAATCTCTATGCTCATTTCACATATCTATGTTTTGGGTCGTTTTGTAAATTTTTTGGTGATTTTTAGGTATATTTAGTAAATAAACCCCTTCAGGCAGCTGGTATATCGGCTGATAGTCAGAAAGGGATTTATTTATTTTATAACCCTCCCACAGGGTAATAGGCTCCTGCCCTTTCATTAATTTTCAGTTCGCAATTCTCGGTTTTCACCGGTCATGTGATCAAAATTAAAAATCGTAAGCATTCAATGTATAAAGTCAAGAGTCTGGGATACGATAGACGATTGATATATAAACAACCTCGCCATAAATCAGGTCTCTGCTGTGTTTCCTTTGCGAGTTATTTGCAGAAGTGCGTCACCCAAATTTATAGAGCTTTGTATGGAGACGCCATGTTTGTGCCCTTCTGAGGGGCACAAATATGGCGGCCGTAACGTAACGGAAACATCTGTCGCTGAGTTTTGCTATTGAAACGAAAAATTATTGCTCTAGAAGTCCGACACATTGAAATAAATACTTCTTTTAGTGCAAGCACTGTTTAGTTAGCAAAAACTAAAGCGATAACTCTTCTTTTGACCTACGCGACAGCCTTCTTCGGCCGCCATTTTCATGTCACGCAACGCAAAGCTTGGAAATTCAAACGTGCTCTATTATAAAAGGAAGAACCCGTTGTGAAACGTCAAGTTCCTGTAGGGTCTTTTACCTGATGAAACTAAAACCTCAGAAGGAAAGGTAATTATTAATTTTGGAATATGATTACGTCACATGAAAACCGAGAATAAACCGCTCGTAAACATGGTAAAAAAGCCATCGGTGATCTGATGGCGAATGCGCGTGATTGACGTGAAGGAGCAAAGTAAATTTGATTGGTTTAACTAACTTTATTTCCACTATGATTGGGCCAAATTTGACAACCTGTCATGTGAAATTAAGGGCGCGTTCGTTTGGGATATTCCGGAATAAGAATATATTCCGGAATATAAGTGAATGAAGATGGTGAATTTTGAGCTCGGTAATTAAAATGTGAAATATGAAATATTCAGCATGACACGAGCGTGGGACAAAGAAAAAAAATTCCGGAATATATTCGAATTCCGGCTATTCTGCTCCTGGGAGCAGAATA
Organism: Platygyra sinensis; assembly: GCA_019787425.1. Lineage (NCBI taxonomy): Eukaryota > Metazoa > Cnidaria > Anthozoa > Scleractinia > Merulinidae > Platygyra > Platygyra sinensis. Next base: position 30,864 of record JAHPZR010002625.1, read on the forward strand.
GCCGGAATGGAAATCCAGGTATTCCGGAATGAGAATAGCTCCCAAACAAACGCTTGCTCGCATTGTTCCAACTATTCTTATTCCGGATTGATCCCAAACGAACGCGCCCTAATTCTCGTAACGCCTCTTGGATCAAAAACTAGAAAACGTGGCGCTTTTGGTTCATATATTCCGACGTTCTGTTCATAAACTTGACTAGAAAGAAATGTATTTCAGTCTCAGAATTTACAGTCTGTGAAACACAGAATCTGTAAAATCTGTACCACTTCAAAGTGGACTGATTTTTCGTCGCTCTCTCGATCGCTTGTATTGAGATGAAGTACTTCAGCCGGTTGTTGTTGTTTTGAGCTAAAGGTCACCGGGTTTCATCTCGCGTTGGTTTTCACGGCCTCTCTTTCCGAAGTAGAGAATGGTGTTAAACCATGCCGAATTTGCAAAACTCTCTGGAGCATTCAGACCAAGCTGATTTGCTGCATAGAGGACTTCAAGGTCTTTGCTGGAAATTGGACGCTTGTGCTTTGTGAAAGAAATCAATCCCTGTCGCGCAAGATCTTTCACTGATGGATCTAGAGCTTCGTTTGCCGGCTTGAATACTTATCCCGAATAATGGAAAACGGCTTTCTTTGAAGTGAACCGGAAAAAAAATCTGTCCAGCCCGGAACGAATTGGCCTTCACAGTGTTGCGACTGTATGGTTTTCCTTCCACTGAATTTTCTGGCTTCTGCGTATAAAAACGGTTTCAACATTGACAATTCTACCGGCTCCATGATTTCAAGTGCGACTGGAATTCTTCTTTCCTTCCTCCACGCTAAAGTCGGACGTGAACGATTGGTTTATTTCATAGTTAGTTATCACATTGTATTAAATCTTTTAAATCGGTTTAATTTTACGTAGGACTAAATATTAAAAGTCTACTCGTGACTTTCTCCACCTCCAAAGACATTGCAGCGTATTATTTTTGGTGACTTTTTTGTACTTTCCGGAACAGCACTTGCCATCAGCTTTTTAATGCAGTCACCATCGCTAGACTCAGTAACACTAGTTTGGTTTCCTTCCATATTAAATAAGAGAAAAGAAAGTTGAAATTCTTGTGCTGACTATGTTTCTCTTCGACGGAAACAATCGGAGGACAAATATCGATTAGGGCGGGGGTTATTGCTTGATAACTGTCCGGAGATTTATACCACGTGACGTAAAAAAGCCAATAAAGTCAATCAAAAATTAATGGAGATAAATAGTTTTTCTCAAAGGATTAGATTTGGTGTTGTTTTAAAGTTAGAGTTTGACATGTTTGAAGTTAAAAATTGGTAGATTCACTCCAAACAGTTGTCCAACAACCTGGGGTGCCATTGCATGTGCGGTCGGGCAACTGTCTGGTGGTCGGTGTTCCATAACCCTTTTTTTCCCTTTCAACCTCTCTTTAAACCTAGCAAAATTTCACTTAAATTCATGTGTACCCCCGCCTTAATTTTACACTGAAGATATTCTTTATCGGCAGTATCAAGGCAGTAATTGTCATTTCCCGGGTCATTTGCCTCTGGAAAACGTCGAAGGTGTTAAATTGTGGACGCCATGGATGATCAGTAAGATAGGCTATAAGTAATAGTAATTGGACCGAGTGGAGTACAATTCAGGGA
>JAHPZR010002625.1:37500-41345 GCA_019787425.1 Platygyra sinensis
TAAATTTCCTTCCAAAACCTCGGAAAAACTATAACAACATCGCATTTCGAGGACGACCGGCAGCCAACTGCACTCTAATGGCTGATAGTATACGAGTAGTTCAGCCAATCAGATTGCAGCATTTGCATTAGTATACTAGTAGAATTCTACTAATTACTGATAGAAGAACTACTTATACTGGCGAATTCCAAGACCTTATAACTTTGTTAAAAATAAATTTTTGATCTTATGGTGTTCATGATCATGTAGAAAAAGCAAAGTTCACCGATCACAAAATGAAAGATCAGGAGAGTTAGTCATCGACACCTGCAGTATTTGAACTGTTGGAATATTCCAAGAAAATGATTGATCAAGTCATTCATACTATCAGCATGCAGACTTCTGAAAGAATAAGTAGTGGAACGATTTGTAGTCAACATCAAAACAGCGTCCAAATACATTCCTCTCCTGAGAAAAGAAAGAGCAAGAAAGTGTTGTGAGTTATAGAAAAGGTTGCATAATGTTTCATGGTTCGATTTGTTGTCATTTTCATGAACCATTTAAAATGCATAGCAGACGTATATATAGAAACGGTCAAACGAATAATTTACTAGTGATTTACAAAGTTTACTGCACGTGACTCTGTTGTCTTCCGTCAACACCTTCTGGTACAGGCAGGTTCACATGGACATAAACTGCATATGTAGTGAGCTTTCGATCATGTGAATAGACTATGACCCATTTTCTTATTTAAACTTCTGCACCTGGTGCTCGGAATAAGATGATATTTTTCTTGTGGAGAGGAGAGAGCTAAGAGAGTGCGGTTTGTAATACGAGGGCACTTCTCTAAAGCTGAGGGTAAGATATTTAAAAAAATAATAATACCAAAGGGTTGCTATCCGAGGTGTAGGATGATTATAACAGAAAGATGGCTGGGAGGGCGCGGCGAAACGCCGGGAGATTCTTTTGGTAAATGTGAATAATATAACGAGGCTCAACTTTCAAGGCTTAAATATCCATGTTTTCAAGGATGGAAGCGATCTACGTACCTTAGACTGGACACTTTCTTTATTTGGGAATACGACAAGCTGAGCAGCTGAGGGGCGTCGCGGTTTTCAGATGAAAACACTAACAATCCCTGGGAATTGCAAGCCAGTCTGACAGCTATCTTTGGAAGATTTGGCCCTGATGCTACAAAACCATCGAACACTCTAGAGAATTCTTTCAACCAATGAGTCGCTGCATAGTTTACTATGTCCTTTTTAACCACTTCAACATCAGATCTTTCTTGAATACGGGAGCTCTAAAGTAACGGCAAAACAGGCAAATAATAAGTTTAGAGGGGTCGTTGTTAAACGTCATTGTAGCAGGCAGGCAGTTTAAGAAGCTACGAAGGCGACGCCGAGGACAACGTCGGTTAAAAAATGATTTTATCTCGGGTTAAATTATCACATCCACGAAATCGCACTAGGTGCGCTGTTTGTTGGGTAAACGTTTCCGTTAATAAAACTAGAATAGGAAATCTGACTGGGTGCTCAGTCGTGTAGATTTCCAAATTATCATGATTTGTAGTCACTTTGCCCTTGCCAAGGAAAAACTGATCCGGCAGCCAAGAAACACAGAGTCTTACCGCATTAAAAGCATCCTTGACGTTTTTTATCAGTTCATCTTCTGTAATGGTGGTCAGTACGTATGGTGGAAACGAATCTTGCACAACTTGATGGAGCAAGTTTGTTTGATTTCATGGCCATTCTCAATGTAGTATCGCTTGGCTACGATGCGAATCATTTGCTGCTGCTGCATAAAAAGAAAGCAAAACAACTTCACGAAAATCCAACATAAATGACTTACTTCTCTTAAGCTTGGTGAACGTTTCGAAAAAGAAGAATTATTTTAATGCAAAGATTTACACTAAACTTAGGGAGTGAGTAGGAGGACGGAAGCCAAATTGTTAAGAACCTAATTGAAATCTCAGCTGAAAAGAAAAAATTAAGACTCGCACCCTGAGGGGACGCTCTGATATCTCGTGTCTTACCTCACAGATATACTCCTCAGCGCGGATTCCTCCCACAATCTGGTGATAGATTAAATCAATGGCCACCTTATCACCGCTGAGATGATCCGTAGGCGCAAACAAATCTTTTACGTAAGAACAAGTGCCAATCGTTAGGGTCGCTGAGCTTTTTAGAGCATGCGTACTGTTCAGCTAAAGACACAGCATCCAAAACACTTTCTTCTCGCATCCCCAGTTGCTCACCTACAAGAAGAAGAAATCAACAAGCGCGCTGATTAATAAGCTAACTTATCGCTGATTAGATCCTCTACAACAAGAGGATCCGGTATTTCTATTTTGTCACGGTGGTCCTTGCAAAAATTGCTACGTCTAACACAATGCCACCCAGCTACACCCACAGTAATACACTTCACCCGAGCTGGCTAACAGAATGCCACCCAGCCACAGTAAGACACTCCACCCGAGCTGGCTAACGGAATGCCACCCAGCTGCACCCACAGTAACACCACTCCACCCGAGCTGGCTAACCGGAATGCCACCCAGCTGCAGCCGCAGTAAGACACTCCATTCTAGCTGGCTAAAATGCCACTCAGCTGTAGCCACAGTAAGACACACCTCTCGAGCTGGCTAACAGAATGCCACCCGAAAGCAATCCCCGTACAATTTTCTTGGCAAGGTCTAAAAATATTAGACGCCGCTATTTGCAAAATTGTTAATTTAGATTGAACTGAAAGTGACTTCAGAATCAGGTCCGAATAGATTACATTACCAGTTTTCACTTGAAAGTCAAAGAAATGGGCACTAAATTTAGTGCATTACTACGGGTAGTGATCGGTCAAAAGAAACGCGCCAATTGGTGACTAAATCGCACGCGTTTTTCGGAGGAGAGCGCCGCCGGGTTGTGATCGGCCAAATTGATAGCTTGGGTTTTGGTTTTGCAACATTCAATTTAAATCCTCTCTATGTAGTGCTCAATCATTCGTTCTAGACTGAACAAAACAACTGACTATACATTAAGCTAACCTGAGTTAAAGCTTCAATAAAAATGGAAAATCCAAAGATATCCCTGAGTCCCAGTTCGTTTTAATTAACTGACACAGCTCAGCACATGTTACGGCGGGATCCACTTCAAATGTTTTGCTAGAGCCATCCATGAAGATGACGGATAGGTTGAGTGGTGACTGTGTTTTCACGCACCTTTTGTGTAGAACTTATCATTTTTTTTTCGGGTCCCCTTATGTAAGGCCTCATGTTTCCATTTGGCAATTTCATTTTCATTTGTATTGCTTGCATCACCGATACTTGTGTATATCTTAGTTTAGAGTGGTTACTACTTTACATAGTAAAAACAAAAAGGCAAAAAGACTTGTAGTTATTAGATCTCTTTACAATTGAGGTCAAACTGAACTTTCCAGGGGGGGGGGGTCTTTGATCTTTAGATGGAACAAATATCGCTTCGTAAACGAGGTTCCATTCTTTAACTTAACACATAAGAGAAAGTGTTTTTTAAAACCTACATAAACGACAAAGTGATATTTGGTCTCGAATAGCGTTTTAGCACTACTTTAGTCCCAGTGTTTCACGAGGTCCTAAGAAAACTGGATTTCCTCCATTAAGAGTGGTGTTGAAAATTGAAACCATCAGTCAGACTAAAGTGTCATCACTGTATCGTAGATTACAGAGCCCTGTAAGTCCCCTGTGTAGCACCTGTCAGGAGGGACAGAGAATGGAACTCTCAAGTAAAAAGTTAATGTCGTTTTCATTTGTTTTTGTTTTTCATTTCTTTTCGCTGTTTTGCGATCATTCAGTTACATTTGTTTCACTGGGAGGGGAATTATAAGTCCTACTTTCT
>JAHPZR010002626.1:0-10194 GCA_019787425.1 Platygyra sinensis
AATGCCTCAAGTGTAACAACACTACGAATGTGTTACCCAAAAAAGTAGTCAGTCTTAACGTCAAAGTGAGGATATATATAATAATAATTAATAATCAATTAATAATATAATAATAATGAATAATAATAATTTTACATTTCTAAAGCGCTAAAATTATAAAAATATTCTAAAGCGCTTTACAAACTATTATATAAGAATATCAAAAAATATTAAACGATTTAATTTAAAAAATATTAAAATGTTAAAAACTATTTAAAATGTTACAACAAATTGTAAGCCAGCTTGAACAGATATGTCTTAAGCTTGGACTTAAAAATGACTACACTCTGGCTGTCTCGAATTTCACGCGGCAGTTTGTTCCATAGAAATGGGCCGGAGCGGGCAAAAGCGCGATCAAGCCAAATTAGTGTCTTATAAGTATTAGTGCTGGAGATCTTATAGGATGGCCCTAGGTCGCAGGAACGTTGAGGTCAGTGACAGTAACGGAGTATGGCTGCAAAATATTCATCTGTTATATTAATCATTGAACTCGGCAGTATACATTGTATCATTAAAACAATGATATGAAATTGACATCTTTTCATAAACTTTAGAATGCAAAACAAGTGAGCGGCAATTGCTGTTGATTTGAGCTGGAAACTTTAATTGCCAAGCTATCGAAGCCTTTCTTTACATGTTTGTGTGAGCTATTTGATAGAAGGCAACAGGAGACGGTGTTGATTTGACTTGAAAACGATTGTTTCTGAAAACTTGATATTATGCGCTAAAGCTTCATTACATGAATTTCAAGTCAACGTCGTGATAATTTTTGAGTAGCTGTTGCGCACCATTCAGAGCATAAATTCGCATCTTTTCAAAAATTTCAGAATGTAAAACAAGTGAACAGTAAGTGCTGTTGATTTGACCTGAAAACGTTGATTACTAAGTGATCGAAGCTTTTCTTTACATGTTTGTGTGGCCTACGTGCTAAAAGACAACAGTAGACAGTGTTGATTTGACTTCAAAACGATTGTTTCGGAAAACGTTGCACATGCTTATTTGGTCCGTGTCAACTGCGCAGTGGTAAACAAGTAGGGAGGAAGTGTTGATGATAAACCTAAAAACAATTTTTGCCAACTCTTAATGCTTTTTTCGCGTTCTGTTGTACTGTATGATTTTTACAGAACAAGTGAGTGGGTAGACATGGTGTTTATTTCACTTAATCTTGAAATGATTACTACCGCTTTATTTGGTGCTGATACAGCGATTTTAAATGATTTTTACCCTGTCATTTAGTGTATACAGTTTTGAAAAGTTCTAAAGTTGTGTGTAATCGAGAAAATGGGTGTCACTGATGGGAAGGCAAGATGACAAAACGTAAATGAATAGATGCAGAAGTTGCGAAAAATTCAGGTGATCAAAGTATTTTTTCCGCAAGATCCGTCATCCCCGTTCAATAGTAGAAGTTCATTTTGCTTGGTACTTGCAGTGTTAGTGAACTGATCAAGTGTAATAGATTACAACATAAGGACGGAAACGACGGATTTAACGGATTTAACGGGAACATGAATATGTAATAGGATATTGCGTATAAACTTCTCTATATTACTGTAAGTATCGTTAGGGGTATAAATAATATATTATTCGTAGAGACACTTTCCTCCTACAAGGACGGAAAGGACGGATTTAACGGATTTAACGGGAACATGAATATATAATATCATATTTTATGTAATACTTCTTAATATTACTGTAAGTATCTTAAGGGGTATATAAGTAATATCTTATTCATAAAGATACTTACAGTAATATAGAGAAGTATTATATGTGAGTATATTAAATATTCATATTCCCGTTAAACCCGTCAAATCCGTCATTCCCGTCTTGTAGTAGAAGAGTATATGGGTTGGAACTTCCAGTGTAGTTGAAATGTCATAAGACCTTTAAAACACTTACAGTACTAAAGAAAAGCATACAATTAGATATTCATATTCCCGTTAAATCCGCTAAATCCGTGATTTCCGTTTGATAGTAGAAGTTTGCCTGGATCTTGCAGTGGTAGTGAACTGACCCTGTCAACACTGAATCAACAAAACAGCGTCAATAGACCCGGAAAGGACGGAATTCACGGATTTAGCGGAAATGTGAATGCATAAATATTTACAGTTTAATTTACTTTTCGCTTGAGCCAGAAAGGAATACTTTGGTCCTCTTTTACTGTTCCCTGATAGAAGAGTACATCATAACAAGAAAACTCTTTCAACACTAGAGTACGCAGCCAAATGAAACTCCATGTAATCAAAATTGAACGCTTTGTCTTTACATACTTCACCAGAACGCGAAAAAAAGCATTAAGAGTTGGCAAAAACTGTTTTCAGGTTTATCATCAACACTTCCTCCCTACTTGTTTACCACTGCGGAGTTGACACAAACCAAATAAGCAGGTATAACGTTTTCAGAAACAATCGTTTTGAAGTCAAATCAACACTGTCTACTGTTGTCTTTTAGCACATAGGTCACACAAACATGTAAGGAAAAGCTTCGATCACTTGGTAATCAAAGTTTTCAGGTCAAATCAACAGCACTTACTGTTCACTTGTTTTACGTTCCGAAATTTTTGAAAAGATGCGAATTTATGCTCTGAATGGTGCGCAACAGCCACTCAAAAATTATCACGACGTTGACTTGAAATTCATGTAATGAAGCTTTAGCGCATAATATCAAGTTTTCAGAAAACAATCGTTTTCAAGTCAAATCAACACCGTCTCCTGTTGCCTTCTATCAAATAGCTCACACAAACATGTAAAGAAAGGCTTCGATAGCTTGGCAATTAAAGTTTCCAGGTCAAATCAACAGCAATTGCCGCTCACTTGTTTTGAAAAGAAGTTTATGAAAAGATGTCAATTTAATCAATTGTTTAATGATCATGTATACTGCAGTTCAAAGATTAATATAAGATGAATATTTGCAGCCATACTCCGTTACTGGTCACGACCTACGTTCCTGCGACCAGGGCCTCCTTAAGATCTCCAGAACTAATTTTAAGACTTTTGGTGATCGCGCTTTTGCCCGCTCCGGCCCATTTCTATGGAACAAACTGCCGCGTGAAATTCGAGACAGCCAGAGTGTAGTCATTTTTAAGTCCAAGCTTAAGACATATCTGTTCAAGCTAGCTTACAATTTGTTGTAACATTTTAAATAGTTTTAACATTTTAATATTTTTAAATTTAATCGTTTAATATTTTTGATATTCTTATATAATAGTTTGTAAAGCGCTTTAGAATATTTTTATAATTTTAGCGCTTTAGAAATGTAAATTATTATTATTATTATTATTATTATTATTATTATTATTATTATTATTAATAATACACTTTGACGTTAAGACTGACTACTTTTTTTGTACACATTCGTAGTGTTGTTACACTTGAGGCATTTTGAGTCCAGCCCTTTTCTTAAGAGAATCTGCTGTTCTTCCCGCTTGAAATTTGAAATCGGAATCCCTTAGAATGGCGGTCCATTGTCCGTATCCATGCCTGTTAATTCCTTGTTTGAGAAAATCGTCCTCGTCTGCCGTAAATTTCATAACGCGATGAAGTTTCCTCTGAGTTCGCAGGTTCTCAACGGGAATCACCACCTTTCTGGGGGGAGACAAGCTTGCTTTTTCCATAGTTTCAACCGACATTGTCGAGCTAGAAGTTGAACCACCAAACCTCGCCTGTACATCTTCGTCCACCTCTGACCCCTTGCTTCCTTGAAGCTTTTGTAGACACTCGTGAGCTTTCACGGCAACTTCGCGCGATCTCCGCTTTTGATAGTGAACTTTGGCAACAGCAGAACTGTGTTTCTGGTCTTCCGACAAAATCCTTTGCTCCTCGCTGGTGAGCTGATTGAGGCTTTCCGTTTCGACAATTTGGCGATAACGCGTAGGATGAATGTACTTGCCAATTGCATCAAAAACCAGTTTGCTCATAATTTCGCCCAATTTACCATGTTGGCCGCCATTTCTGTTGACAAGAACGAAATCACACTGGGGTTTGAGAAGCGGTCTGACGTACGAGATGTAGCCATCGAGCACTTGCATGTTTGCATCCGTCAGAACCAAAGAATCAAATCCATACTTTCCAGCAGTCTTGAACGTTTTCTGATCAATGAATCCATCCTTCTCTTTAGCTGTAGCAATCATGTCCACCGTCAAGTATTGATAGGTCATGGGACGTGAACCCTTCACTTTGATGAACAGATACATGGCTACGAATTTCGTGGCAAATGTCAAGTCTGAAGGGTTAACTTGAGCTGGACTCGATTTGCAAATCTTCACGGTATTTTCGTAGCGCGGCAGATGAAATTTCACGACTTCCAACAACTCCTCCATTGTTGCCCAGTGGCCTCTTGCTTCTAGTGTCTCAATGTCGAAATCTTGAGTCCACTGCAATCTCATCATTTTTGCAACTGTCTTTCGCGCTCTTTTGAGGTACAACTCTGTTGCAGAGAACTTTCGAAGAACTGCCTCCGAAGCGCCATGAAGTTTTCTGAAGTCGATCATTTCAGAAATTGCGTCTATGTAGCCTAAACGCCCACCGTGTCCAAGCTTACATTCGTCTTGTAGGTAGTCGATAAACTTGAACAACAAATTTGGAGAACACAAACTAAAGTCCACCACGTCGAAAGTCAACTCTTCCTCGTCTTCGCAGCAAAATCTCAGAAACTTCAAGCATCTTGTCACTATTTGTTGAGCTGTGCGATCTTTCTTGCAACCGCCGCCACTTCCAGTCAACCATTTCGTGAATAAATAGTGGAACCAGAGAATTAACTCTGAAGTGTAAATTATAGTGCTACTTAAACCCATGAATAACCCACTGGGCGTTAGCCCTAGTAAAGGGAAACAGGGAACCACACGAGGCAAAGAAAAAATCTTTTGACCTCGGTGGGAATCGAACCCACGACCTCCGGAATAGATCTACCGTTACTCTGCCGACTGAGCTACAAGGTCGCACAGAGAAAGTCGGGGACGATTTTAGATGGTGAATCGCGGCGAAGAGAAAGTAAGGGTACATATGAATGTTGTGCCGCGTAGCACTGGGAACACAAATAGTGGAACCAGAGAATTAACTCTGAAGTGTAAATTATAGTGCTACTTAAACCCATGAATAAACCACTGGGCGTTAGCCCTAGTAAAGGGAAACAGGGAACCACACGAGGCAAAGAAAAAATCTTTTGACCTCGAGGTCAAAAGATTTTTTCTTTGCCTCGTGTGGTTCCCTGTTTCCCTTTACTAGGGCTAACGCCCAGTGGGTTATTCATGGGTTTAAGTAGCACTATAATTTACACTTCAGAGTTAATTCTCTGGTTCCACATTTCGTGAATACTTCGACGATATCACAAGATGATGAAAACGAGGGAAGTAACTTAACAGCATGCTTTGTGGTTTCACTTGTTTGATCTTGAATTGTGTTCTTCATCGGAAAATCGATTTCTTTCGAATTGGGTTTTTCGTCAAAATAGAAGAACCAACTGTGCTTGGTATTAACATGTTTTCTGCACCCTCTTTGGCTTTGAAATCCATCATGATCACACTCTTGAATTGGGCAGTGATACAAACTGTTGGCTTCATCCTTTTCCAAGTGAAGGCGTTTTGGTTTGGGTGACGCTCCATCGATATCCGACCAATTGACTTTGCACTTCTTGCTCATTTTGCCTTTCTAGAACATTTGACTCACAGTAACCGATGACAAATAAAGGAACTGCGTATATATTTGTATTTGCCAAGGCATGCCCTTACTTGCCCGCTCTCATTACTATTGTGCAAAATTCATGACACTTGGATGCAATCTAACTTGCCCAAGCAGGGCTGTGCACGCCCTATTGTTTGCTTCAAATGGGAATGCGAAACAAAATGGTCCGAAATGTGTTCCCCAATGACAAATTTGAGAACAATATGTTTCATTTACAGATAGGAACTCGGAACAATACAGTCCTAAATGGCCAATTTGGGAACAATGTGTTCAGTATACAGATAGGAACTCGGAACAAAACAGTCCTAATTTACCAATTTGGGAACAGTGTGTTCCATTTACACATAAGAACTCGGAACAAAACAGTCCTAATTTACAAATTTGGGAACAATATGTTCCATTCACAGATGGGAATTCGGAACAAAACGGTGCTAAATGTCCAATTGTGAACAAACCGTTCCATTTGCAGAGGGAACTCGGAACAAAACAGTCCTAAATTTGGTCCTAAATGACCAGTTTGGGAGCAGTGTGTTCCATTTACAGATAGGAACTCGGAACAAAACAGTCGTAATTTACCAATTTGGGAACAGTGTGTTCCATTTACACATAGGAACTCGGAACAAAACAGTCCTAACTGACCAATTTGGGAACAATATGTTCCATTGACAGATAGGAATTCGGAACAAAACAGTCCTAATTTACCAATTTGGGAACAGTGTGTTCCATTCACAGATAGGAACTCGGAACGAAACGTTCCTCTTTTACACCAGAGTGAACGTTTTGTTCCTACCTTGTAAAAAAGGTGGTCCTCTTATAGTCAATTGGAACACAAAAACAAGGAAGGAGGAACGTTCTTTTTTGAAAGATCGGAACAACCAAGAAAACTTAAAATCAGTAAAAAACGAGCTTAAGACTTAAAGAAAAACTCAAAAACGCGTAAGTCAAGTGCTAAGGCGAAGTGTAAACAGGCTTGAAAATCTGGTGAAGTTTAATTCACTCAAAAGCGGCAAAACGCGCGATGATAAAATTTTGGGAAATGTATAGGAAGGAAGGAAGGAAGGAAGGAAGGAAGGAAGGAAGGAAGGAAGGAAGGAAGGAAGGATGTTTGCATATATTACCTTACATACTTACCTGTTAGAATTAAAGTTTTCAAATCCAAAAATATCAAGAACCCCTATGGATGACCTGTATGCTGTGGGGTTGACCTGAACATCAGGAAAATGAACATTAAGCATTTATGTTTGTCAAAAAGTGTGTTTTGTGTGAAACTGCAGAAAGTAAGATTGCTGCTATTTAATTAAGCCTATTGGCAATTATAACCTAACAACGCTACTGACAGCAATGAAACTTACACTAGATTTCTTCAAAGCAAGGTGTTATACCGAACACAAAGAAGGTCTGTTTGGCCATTTGTACCACCTTGTTACGAGTGTAAACTGAAGTGCACTGAGTACTGTGTGAACTGTACACTGTACAGTCATTTTGTTTACATGTATACACAGTATGCACACCTTGTGGGTGAAAATAGCAGCATTTATTTTGTTAACTATCCAGATGAAGATTCTTCCATAGATTCCCTTGACAAACGCATCTCTGATATCAACAGCTTTTACAGCACTCACAGGGGAAAATATCATTTCCCCACGAGCAAATGTTGAGCGGCTTGTGAAGGCTTCAATCAAATTTTCATATGAAACCTTAAAAAGAAAGTAATGAACAACAAATAGACACAGTATAACTTAGCTATCGTTTTGGGCTTCATCTATTGGCAGGTTATTATGTGGCTAAATGTAATTTAGGCTAAGTTAAAATCAAGTCAGTGCTGGTCACCGGTGGCCAGGGAATCAAGCGCCTCGTGGTGACGGGGTTTCTTGAGTTGCATATGTTGTGCGTTTCAGCCGTGTGAAGCTGGGCAGTTTGTTTCGTGTGCCGAACCGTACGTTTGTTATACTTTTTCTCCCTCCCTTCCATCCCTCATTGGTGGATTTGGTAAATACCTCCACTGACTTGGTCCGTGTGACAGTGTCTGGCGGGTGGTTGCCGCGCACAGAGTTGCCATGGATACCTGCATGCTCTGCTCTAGGCTTGATCACCCCGGAATCACTGTCGGTTTTAACAGACGCCATCCCCAAGCTCATCTATTGGCGACGAGTTTAAATAAACCTTGGAAGGAGACTGAGGCCAATTTGCACAGAAAAGAGAGATCTCCCAGAACTCTTCCAGGTTTTAAGACAATCTAATGAGCAGTGCTACATGTATGTCCAATAAATTGAGAAGCAGGGGGTAATACGGTATGTTGAGGCTGACTCATTCACAGCTGCTCTAGCATTCAAACCTAACATTTCCTTTACATGCGGTAAAAACCACAACCAGGGCATAATGATTCTTTTCTCTTACCTCTAACAGACCAGCAATTAGTTTTCCCAAATCATGATCTGTGATGTCACAAGCATCAACAGTGCTTCTTATAGTGGCTAGAACACACACACACACATACAAAGAACATATTTAAATCTTCACAGTGGTAATGTTACAAATTCTACAGATGTGTCTGTCTTTCTGTGTGTTAAGGGAAATTCTTAGGAAATCTGTGAAGAAATATCTTTTCCTTCCTTTTGTTTTAGAAAATTAGTGATGTCAGCATTTTTGTTAAGATCTCAGAAAAATGAAGGGCTACCGGCATTTTTCTTTGTGGATTCCAATAGCCCTTGAAAAGATCGATAATTTCTGCATGGTTCTAACTATAATTCAATTGGTATAAACACCTTTGTATTTAGTAGGAAACGTCTTTACTGTACATTGTACATGTGTTCAACATTATTTTACAAGGTTATACCTTCAAATTCAAGGTTTCCAATGTGAAGAATAGCCGCTAACATCTTGAAAATGTTCCAGCTATCATCTTGACTAAACATCAAAACCTAATGAGACAAGAATTGAACTCAGTACTATGACAATAGTGCAGTATAGTCAGTATACGCTGTACATGTCACACTGCTTGTAATGGAGCACTGCTTGTAATGGAGCACTGCTTTGTGATAACCTTGCAACAGAATTGTGTTTAGTCAGTAAATGAACATCCAACCCTCTTAAGCCCTAGTCTGGCCAAACAAAGGGACTTGCTCTTCTTTTTTTGCAAAAAATATTAATGTGATAATGAAATTTTATCATCAACATGTATTAAACAAGCACAGCCACATGAGAATGAGAGGATGACAATGGTAATAAATACCATGTACAATGCAGGTATGGTCAAAAAAAAAAACTTTAACAGGTTCAAATTAGATGAGGGCACAAGTCGCTGGAAGTTGATAAGACTAATGAGAGGATGCCAGAGTTTCAGGCACTTAGCTACTCTGTGACTTGTTTGGATCAGGGTTCACATAATATAATTATGTTGGCCTCATACTCTATACCATACATGTAAATACATCATTAATAATTTTATACAAATATAATGAAACTTCACGAAAGTAACGTAATGTTAAGTGCACATGTACAGTGTATACCATAACAATTGAAACAGGAAAAACACTGAAACTCAACAACAACAACAACAACAAAAACATACATCTACACACAAGAACCTTATAATCTGTTTGCTAAATCCCTTAAGCCTTTGCATCAGAAAATACATGTATTCTGTACAAAAATTATGATGTAAAATGAAAAGACAATATGGCCAAATCTTGTGGGCAAATGCACACAGTTACACAGACTACACGCAGTTCCTCTTTTGCATAGTCTGTTGCACATGACGTGAAAGAAAACGACAAGAAAAAATGGCCACACAAATTCCTGAAGCCACCTCACCTCACCTATCCTCCTCGCGCTCAGTTGCGCATAAGGCGCTTGCCGTTTCCGTAATATGAGTTGTTTTACAGGGAAGGGTTATTGGCCCTTCGCCCAACCCCCAACCTGGAGGGCCAGGTGCTGCAGTTCATCAGACCTTTCACCTGGAACCTGCCCAGCAAGGTTGAACCTACCAGGGACTGCAGTCCCCGCTGATATAGCTTCCAGGGTCACTAAGGCACACAAACCTCCCCACCATGATAAGGTGCAGCACTTAGGGAGGCAAATGTACACAGTTACACAGACTACAAGCAGTTCCTCTTTTGCATAGTCTGTTGCACATGACGTGAAAGAAAACCACAAGAAAAAATGGCCACACAAATTCCTGAAGCCAAGAACCATACAAAAGGAGAGACTACCACCTAAGTCAGAAGGTTTGACCTTTCAGGGCTGAGTGATTTCTTGGAGTAAATTTTCAATCTCATTACACGCAACCATTACGAATCCTTATCTTGACATGATCTCTCATTAATTATTGCCTGTTATGTTGACAGGGAAATCACTAACATCACAGTCATTTGCATCTGAGGTGAAAAGCTTTGCCAAACTTAACACTTGATAAATTTAACTCTTTCCATAGCCTGTTGGGAGAATCACAATCTTGAACATCACAGCCTGTAAGATGCAA
>JAHPZR010002627.1:0-38789 GCA_019787425.1 Platygyra sinensis
TACAACCCTGGCCAGAACTCTTGGGACAAAGAGGCAATAAACCCGTAAAAATGACGTATTTTCCCCCTCCCCCTTCCCCCGATGCAATGTTGATGTCAGGCGTTCAAGTCATTTTCGGTAGACTCAACATTGCTTGGGGGAAGGGGGGACAAAAGAAATAGTTTACTAACAACATTGCCAACCTTTTTTTAAGAGGTGGATTCAGAGTTTATTTAACAAAGTGCATTTTCTCTCTTAAGTTTCATAACTGTCCCATAATGTTTTGACCAGGGTTGTCTGAAAACCTCTTTGGTAGAAAACTAAGCTTTAAACTTCACGAAACATGACGAATAGTCGCAGATTCATTAGTATAGTCCCGCATAAATATTTATCAGGGATTTTAGAGTTAACTAATACAATATTTCAGTACCGCACGTGCATACGCCATGATTCGAGCGAATTACTTGAGCTGAATTACTTGAACTGAATTACTTGAGCTGCCTCCTCGCTGCGCAGATATCCATTGCATCGAGAATTTATTGAACTTGATCAAATGAAACTTAGAGGCCGAGGCTATAAGACACTTCAAATATTACTAAGGAGTCATTTAAACAGTTTACAGAACGAGTTGAGGAAGTGGACAAACTCATATTAAGCATGCATTGGCTCCCCGGGATTGGCTCGTAGAATTGAAGCTGTACTAGCCTCCAAGGGATATAGAGCCAAAGTATTAACTTGAGTCTACGATTAAAGCTTTTTAACTTTTTCCTCGTCCTCCTGAAATTATTTTTTTCCTTTTGTAGCAGAGGACTTGTGAGCTACTTTCACACATGAACCACATTGCGTGACCGGCGGTTGTAAACGACAGTTCTCGCTGTCATTTCTCACTTGCTCTGAAAGGCTATATTGTAAAACGAGCTCTATATTTTTTCAATTAACCTTCTTGAAATCTTATCACTTATGTTATCTTTCTTTTACATTTGTTTCTGTATACCATTAGCACGATTTTGTGTGATTCTTAAACATTTCTCACCCAAATAGCAGTAAAAAAGATAACTTGAAAGCAATTATTCTTTTCAATCGCCTAGTGAGAAATGTTGTAAATTGCAAATAGCGCCGCAAATTTGTAGAAAAAATTCCCTTTAGCACAAGATGAGAGGAGGGTGACTCTTTTTCACCACGATGGCAATACCCACTTCGCAAAATACGTTTGAAAATCACTTTACTTTAGTGAGAAACGTCAGTGAGAAATGTAACCGAGAAATGATCCGGGGTAAAGCGCGTGACGAACTGAACTTGTCACGCCGTAGTCGCAGTGGCTCTGTCGCTTGCGCTATTTATAATGAACTTGGCAAAGCCGCGACCACATGGAATCAACTCCTGCTGCTCCTCCTGTGGTATTTGATTCCAAAAGTGGTAAAACATCCACCTGACATTCATCATGCAGTTGTTGAGGCTGTCGATGGCGCCCGCTTTAATCAAAACCAAAGGCGCGTCAGAAGCGGCGAAAAATGGCGTGTCTTTAGTCAGCTCCAAATCTCGGCCACATACTTTTTTGGGGGGCGGGCAGGTGTGGGATAAAGGAAAACAACATAATTTATATAAGCCAGCTTCACACCTCAGAAATGTCATGTTTCGTAAAGTTTAAAGCTTAGTTTTCTACCAAAGAGGTTTTCAGACAACCCTGGCCAGAACTCTTGGGACAAAGAGGCAATAAACCCGTAAAAATGACGTATTTTCCCCCTCCCCCCTTCCCCCGATGCAATGTTGATGTCAGGCGTTCAAGTCATTTTCGGTAGACTCAACATTGCTTGGGGGAAGGGGGGACAAAAGAAATAGTTTACTAACAACATTGCCAACCTTTTTTTAAGAGGTGGATTCAGAGTTTATTTAACAAAGTGCATTTTCTCTCTTAAGTTTCATAACTGTCCCATAATGTTTTGACCAGGGTTGTAGCATTGGGATGGACCATATCCGGCCAGACCTACCTGGACCTAACAGATCGACCCATCCATATTCAAGCAAAGAGAACCCGTATCGTAAGGGACGAGATCGTGGACACGACTTCCACTGATGGCCTGACACCCTACAATCTCTCAGCCCACGCAGCCTACACCGCAGCGAACACAGGAGCCGAATATGAGATAGTCAGATGTCCCAATACATTGAATTTCCGAGAAGGTTTCACCGAAGCCCGCGATACCAGGAGTCCAGGAGAAGGCGTCTATCACGAAACTGAGAACGACGACGTTGCAGGCTTATCAATCGATGATCGCAAGTTTATCGAGATAATGGACAAAGGGATCCACAAAAACGAGCGAGGAAACTGGGAAATGCCTTTACCGTTTCGCTCACATAACGTATCCATGCCAGACAACAGAGGCTACGCGGCCAAGCGCTTGAACGGGCTTTTGCGAACTTTCAAACGTAAACCTAAGATGGAGAAGGACTACCTCGAATTTATGGGAAAGATGCTAGACAAGGGCCACGCAGTGCCAGTTCCTGATGAAGAAATATCATCCAAACAAGGCTCCGGACAACTTTGGTATCTCCCCCACTTTGGAGTATATCACCCCAAAAAGCCAGACCAAATTCGAGTAGTCTTCGATTCCTCCGCTGAGTGTCAAGGCAAGTCTCTCAACCAAGAACTACTCACAGGCCCAGACCTCATGAACAGCTTAACCGGAGTCCTCATCCGCTTCCGGCGAGAGGACGTAGCAGCAATGTGCGACGTGGAACAAATGTTCCATTCATTTCACGTTACGCCAGAACACCGTGATTTCCTGCGTTTCTTGTGGTTCAAGAACAACGACCTTTCAATGCCGATCACGGAGTTTCGAATGACAGTACACCTGTTTGGGAATGGCCCAAGCCCTGCGGTGGCGACCTATGGCTTGAGAAGAACGGTCGATGACGGCGAGGAGCATGATCCTGAAGTAAAGGAGTTTGTTCAGAGAAATTTCTACGTTGATGATGGCTTGGTTTCGAAAGCAACAGCAGAGGAGGTCGTAACGCTAATAAAGAATACACAAGCCGCCCTCGGCAGCGCAAACCTCAGGCTCCACAAAGTGGTTTCAAACTCCGTGAGCGTAATGAAAGCCTTTCCTACAGAGGACTTGGCGAAAGACATTCGCAGCTTAGATTTGACCCAAGACAACTTGCCAGCGCAGCGCTCGCTCGGCGTTTTCTGGAACTTGGAAACCAACGCGTTTACCTACAAGGTATCCGTACCTGATAAACCCTTCACAAGACGCGGAGTCCTGTCAGTAGTCAACTCAATCTACGACCCCCTTGGACTAGCTGCACCAGTTCTATTAGACGGGAGATTATTGCTCCAACGACTAGTCGCCATGGGCAAGAAGAAAACATCCACAGTTAGTTTGGGATGGGACGACCCCCTTCCGGAGGAACTCGCATCCGGTTGGCAGCGCTGGAAAACGGCGCTCCCAGACTTGCAGAACGTCTCCATACCAAGATGCCTCCACCCTGTACATTTCAGCCCAACCACCAAGGCTGAGATACACGCATTTTCAGACGCAAGTCAAAGAGCCATTGGAGTAGCTGTCTACCTTCGTCTGTTTAATCCTAAAGGAGAAGTTTGTGTATCCCTCATGTTTGGGCAGGCCAAAGTAGCACCGATCAACCCTATCAGCGTCCCGCGACTTGAACTTTGTGGAGCAGTGTTGGCAGTTCAAGCCGTAGATAGGATCACGAAAGAGATAGATATAGCAATTGCAGATACAGTATTCTATACAGATTCGAGGGTCGTCCTAGGCTACATCTGCAACGAAAGCAGAAGATTTCACATCTATGTAGCGAATCGCGTCCAGACAATACGAAAGATCTCTTCCCCGGATCAGTGGAGATACGTCGAGAGCTCCAACAACCCGGCTGACCTGGCTACACGAGGTCTACACCCAAAGGACCTCGCAGAGTCGAGTTGGCTTAGAGGTCCCGAGTTCTTGAGGAATACCTCAGAAACTTCCATACCCGGTGAAGAGAAAGCCTTATTAAGTGCAGATGACCCTGAGGTGAGAAAGGAGCCGAAGCTCGTGATGACCAGAACTATGTTAACGGAGTCCCCCACTATGGGAGCAGAGAGATTCAAGAGATACTCATCCTGGTCCTCCCTAAGGCGAGCTATTGCCGTCCTGATAGCCAAAGTGAAGTCTCAGAAAGAGAGAAACACCTGCGGAGGCCGATCCCTGCATGTTCGTTACCTCTACTTGTCCCCCGAAGTGATGGCACAAGCTACTGAGGTCATCATCAAATCCGTTCAGAGAGAAACATTCAAGGAAGAGCTTGACATCATTGCCCAAAGTTCGTCTAGAAATGATGGCGACCGTAACAGAGCCAAAGCGAAAAAGAAATCCTTGAAGAAGTCTAGTGTCTACCGACTAGATCCCTACATCGACGATACTGGTATACTTAGAGTTGGCGGACGCCTTCACCAGACTGACCTCACCTTCAAAGAAAAGCATCCGGTGCTATTACCTAAAGGACACCACGTCTCAATGCTAATACTGCGCTATTACCACGAGCAAGTACACCACCAGGGAAGGCAGATTACCCACGGAGCTCTGCGAAATGCTGGATACTGGCTTGTGGGTGGACACGGAGCTGTGGCCAGTCTTATCAGCTCGTGCGTTACTTGCAGGAGGCTACGAGGTCCTATGCTGGAACAGAAGATGGCAGACCTTCCCCCAGACAGAGCAGAGATTGGACCCCCCTTTACCAACGTCGGCTTCGATGTGTTTGGACCGTGGACGGTACAGACGAGGCGGACTAGAGGAGGAGCAGCAGGCAGCAAACGCTGGGGTCTGGTTTTCACGTGTCTAGCCAGCAGAGCAATCCACATCGAACTCCTCGAGACCATGGACGCTAGTTCATTCATATGTGCCTTAAGAAGGTTCTTTTCCATACGAGGACCTGTCACACGATTGAGGTGTGACCGAGGTAGTAACTTTGTTGGTGGAAAGTCCGAGTTAGACGAAGCCTTGGCCGAAATGGATAAGAAGTCAGTGGAGAGGTACCTTTCCGAACAAGACTGTGAATGGCAGTTCAACCCGCCGCACGCGTCCCATTTTGGCGGGGTCTGGGAACGCCAAATAGGTACGATTAGGCGCATCCTGGATGCCATGTTGATAGAGAGCGGAGTACAGAAACTGACCCACGAGCTGTTAGTTACTTTGATGTCGGAGGTCGCTGCTATAGTTAACTCCCGACCCATCACAGCCATACCGTCCGACACAGACGAGCCTCTCCCGTTAACACCATCAACACTGCTGACGCAAAAGACTCGTCCGCTCGGACCGCTCCCAGGAAAGTTCGTTTCACAGGACTTGTACGCCCGACGGAGATGGAGGAAGGTCCAATACCTAGCTGAACAGTTCTGGATAAGGTGGAGACGAGAGTACATCCAGAACTTACAAGTGAAGACAAAATGGAACCGGGAGCACCGCAACCTAGCTGTCGACGACATTGTGCTGATGAAGGATGAACAAGCCCACAGAAACAATTGGCCACTAGGCAGAGTGGTACATGCGATCAAGAGCGAGGATGGAAGAGTCCGAAGAGCGACGGTGCTGATCTGCAGAGATGGGCAGAAAAGGACTTACGAACGACCAATCGGTGCATTAGTACTACTGGTTCCTTCTGATGAGCACTCAGTCCGCTAAGAAGAACTGTCACAGAGCAAGGATCCACGCAGATCCTTGGGCGAGGAGTGTGACGCGAGTCACGCTAATTTCCGTTTTTGCTTTTTCTTAGTTAATCGTTAAACACTGATTATGTAATAAGATTTTCTATGCACGTGGTGGTTTCAGTTTTCTTCGGAGTTCGGAGTTCGGAGTTTTTAAGCACACAAGCTACTGTGCGACGGAGTTAGTCTTTTTCCTTTGTATTTTGCTTCGCCTGGAGTTGGACAGTGTGAGTTATCGCGATTTTCATTGTCTTATTATTTTATTTCCTCCAATTCATACCGTATTTAACCACAGTTTTCAAATCTCGCCTTTGTAGTTTTTCCACCACGTGCCATGAAAGTGAATTCAATAAAGAAGTAATTGTGATATCGTGGCATTGAGGTTTCAACGGCGGTTCTCGGCCGATCGCACATCGTAGTCGGGAACGCGACAATTTGTCCTGTAATCTAATTAAGTGTGTAAAAAGTAAAATGTAAAATGCCTCTTTCCTGACCTTATACCTATTTGCAATTAATAAATGGTGGTCACCCAACTAGTTTAGCTCTTTAGTTATTTTGGGTGACCAGCAACTGTATGTATTTTTAATTTATTTCTTGTTCAATTAGTTATTTAGTTAATGTTACAGTTCAAATAAATCTTGTTGTTGTTGTTGTTGTTGACATCTGTCAACCTCCATACAACATCTACATTCTTCATGCTGGACAACGAACTCCAGCAAACAATTTATACACTTGCACCTATAAACATAACCTTACATGTATGGGTATAAATTGAAAATAACATTACAGTTGACACCAAAAACATATATAAATAAACTTGAATTGCCTAAGAACTAAAAATACCACTTTGATCTTTTTTATTTTTGGTAATTGACAAAATTACTGAAATTTTAATCGTGCAATATCTATGAAATGGACATTTTCAAAAACGGTGACACAGATCGAATCCAACATAACTTCCTTCGAAAAAATAGGTCCGCGATGCGAACATGTGTGGCTTACGATTTTTAACATATAATTGGAATCCTGTAGTTTTTCCTGTACGTAGATTCGGTTACAATAAAATTGATTCGCGTACACAATTAGTAGATGTTTCCCTAACATTGAATTTTAAAGAAAATGTTAAAATGGGTATCGACATTAAATGCATATTCTTTATTTTTTTCAATCCTTCTTGTTTGTTCAACACGCAGTTGATACAGATTAAATGATCGCCAAATAAATAATTACAGTATAGAAATAAATAAATCAGGTGATACCATACACCTTGTTATCTTTAACGTCATTTCACAATGCTAAGTACTTCACCGGAAATTAATAATTAGCTGTTATCAATGTTTTTGGAGCAGTTCTTTTGATTTGCCCGTATCCGATACCAAACCGTTGACCTAGAGCGTGTGGGACATGCTTATCGACCTAAACTTGTATGTACAAACCATCATGAGTTTCCTCGTTAGTGCAAATTTATGCGGTACTGTAAACCACAATGCAGCCATATAAAACAAAACAGTACAACCTGTACCCAGACCCATACTGAAGATTCAACCAGTAAAAGAGCGTAAAACCTCTTCCACAATCTATGTTACACGGACTCAAAAACCACGGGGACTGGAACGAGACAGTCAAAGTCCACTGGACAGCGTGACCTCCGTGAAATTTTGTGGTATCAATAAGGTTTTGTTTTGTTCACGTTCAAAGTTTGATGCCTAATGCTGTTCGCTGTGTTCAAAGTTTGATGCCTAATGCCGTTTTCTGTATGTAATTTTCTAATGTTGGACAAACGCAAGTTCACACCACTTCGTTGAGCTTTCATTTTCCATTTTTTGATATATTTCAAATCATTGATACGTGATTATCTTATAGCTTCAGATTGTATACCAATACTGAAAATTCCAAGCTTTCCCGTCGTCATTCCCTCGTTCAGCGAACCAATCTACACTTATAACTCAAGCTGGGTGTGTCTGTTGGCTTGTGCAGGAGAACTAACTCGTGATACGAGGACCTGAAAAAATTACTCGAACCCAAGCTTACAACCAAGACTACTAGTTCGCCGTAGACACTAAACCACATGACAGGCACTCGACTCTCGCAGACAAATAAATAAATAAATAAATAAATCAGGTGATGGCATAGCGTGGCTTTACACTTCGTGTAAGCCACACAATAAACTGTTTGAAATTTTAGCTATTTTTACAAAAATGTCAAAAATAGAGGCATTGATAAAAGCAGAAAGAAACGAAACGAAGAAACCAAAAAAATACCAGTCTGGTAGATTTGTCTCATCAGCAAATTGACTTAGAAGCATGTCCTCAGACTCTTTTTCTTCCTCTACAGCTATGTGTTCAGCGTACTGGTAGCTTCTTCTTCGGTGGCAATTGGCTCGGCACTATCATCGTATGATTGGAAATCTTCACTTGCCGAGCAGAAGCTAGCCTCTGAAGACTCAGAACAACCTTCACTACTGCTCTCAAGCAAACTTTACCCAAAATGAACTTCTGAATCGACAGAGAATTCGCTAATACTAAGATAAAAACCCGACTGATATTCAATGGCGATCAAAGGTAAATCAATCGCGTGTTAGGAATATGATGTCACAAGTAGAGATGCCGCTGCGAAAAAAGCGCTCAACTGGAACCAATTTTGAGTAATGGCGGACGAAAAATTTCACTTTTCGAGCGGCGAAATTTTAATGAAGGAAGTCTTTTTATTTTTTTCTTTTTGGATGAAAGGACATCGTACATGATGTTAAGTTATTCTGTGTAAAAAAAAGTGGGAAAAAGAAATGTGAAATTTCGTCCCAGTGGCACTTTAAGATAAATTTGGTTGCTAGAACTGTATATACATGTATACTACAGTACCGCTCAAATTTAAGTTACCACCTCTCGCCTCGTTTCTCGCGAGACGAGTCTCGTTTATCGCGAGACAGTTCTCGTTTCCTGCGAGACGATTCTCGTTTCTCGCGATACGAGTCTCATTTCTCTCGAGAATCACTGAGGCGTTCAGTATGGAATATATTACTCGTGAGAAGCCGGTTTCCACGTACAGTAAAAGGTCGCTACAAAAGTGATGGAACGGACCGACAAGACGATAAAAAAGACACTGAACTGCAAGTGTTGGCGAGCTTGAAATATCTTCAATATATCCGGTTTTATTTGGCACAACTGGATGATTCAAACGCTGAAATAGTCACAATTTACAGAAAAAGTGTTTTATCGAAGTTTTTACGATGCGCCGTTAACATTCATCTAATTTTTGACAGGGAGAAGTTTGCCCTCTGCACGCGCTGGTGAGACAACTGAAAGAGATCTTTGAAATTTCACGACATGCCGGCGAGCTTTGAATAGTATTCAATATCTCTGGTTCTATTTGGCACAACTAGATGATTCAAACGCTGAAATAGTCCAAATTTACAGAAAAAGTGTTTTATCGAGGTTGCTACGATGCGCCGTCAACATTCATTTAATTTTTGACAAGAAAAAGTTTGCCCTCTGCACGCACTGGCGAGACATTTTGAAGAGATCTTTGAAATTTCAGGGCATGCCGGCAGGCTTTGAAAAGAATTCGATATCTCTGGTTCTATTTGGCACAACTGGATGATTCAAACGCTGAAATAGTCCAAATTTGCAGAAAAAGTGTTTTATTGAGGTTGTTACGATGCGCCGTCAACATTCATTTAATTTTTGACAAGAAAAAGTTTGCCGTCTGCACGAGCCGGCGAGACAACTGAAAGAGATCTTTGAAATTTCACGGCATGCCGGAGAGCTTTGAAAAGTATTTGATATCTCTGGTTCTATTTGGCACAACTGGATGATTCAAACGCTGAAATAGTCCAAATTTGCAGAAAAAGTGTTTTATCGAGGTTGTTACGACGTGCCGTCAACATTCATTTAATTTTTGACAAGAAAAAGTTTTCCCTCTGCATGCGCCAGCAAGACAACTGAAAGAGATCTTTGAAATTTCACGACATGCCGACAGGCTTTGAAAAGTATTCGATATCTCTGGTTCTATTTGGCACAACTGGATGATTCAAACGCTGAAATGATCCAAATTTACAGAAAAGGTGTTTTATCGAAGTTCTTACGATGCGCCATCAACTTCATTTAATTTTTGACAGGGAAAAGTTTGCGCGCTGCAAGCGCTGGCGAGTCAACTAAAAAGAGATCTTTGAAATTTCACAGCATGCCAGTGAACTTTGAAAAGTATTCGATATCTCACTCTATCCTCTATTTTGGCACAATTTGATGATTCAAATGCCGAAATGGTCCATGTTTAGAGAAACACTGTTTTGTCGAAGTTCTTGCGATGCGCTTTTCCATCCATTTAACTTTTGACAGGATAAAGTTTGCTTTCGGCATGCGCCGGGGACACAATTAAAATAGATCTTTGAAATTTCATGGCATGCCGGCGAGCTTTGAATTATGATATTCCTGGTTCTATTTTTTCAGTCCTCCACTGACAGAGAGCCTAGAACAGGTTATGTCGAAACGTTTTTTGAGATAGAACAATAAAGAATTGGCACACATTGTTTATTAAAACACACTACAGCGTTTTATTACAGCATTTGCATAAATACATGAACTTCATTTAGCTAGTTTTGTCCTACTTAATTATATAACTGATCATATAAACAAGATTTAGCATCGTATCCTCTAAAGCATCGTTAATAAAAATGCGTGTTAAAAACCATTGAGCGCACTCAAACCCCAGTTTACCAAAGTTACACGGCGTAAAGTTCTCGGGTTTCTTGCGGCAAATTGTAAGTACATGTAATAAAACTATGGATCACAAACGTTCTGACCATGGCAATGACGGCGATTTCATTCAAAAGTGGTACTGATTTCAGCGCACTCTAATGTAACCTATTATATTATTCCTAAAAGTAAACCTTAGCTAATCTTGACGCTCCTTCCCCCCATCCCGCTTTTTCCTCCGTAAAAACTCATCAATAGCCACCACACGTTTCCTCCACGTTGACTCCTCCTGTGCCAGGGCACAAGGATAAAACTTAAATACATATTTCTTGATTATAGCCATCTTCCCAGGGTCCAGAGCCATCTTACCTCTAGTCCCAGTACAATTGCGATGAACTAATTCCTCCGACTTGAAAACCACATTTAAAAACTTCGCAGCAAAATTCCCTACGCTACAACTTGCGCGTTTTAGAACTAATGCCTCCCCCATGAACTGCCCTCCCTCCTCCCCAAATGAATGTTCCCGTGAAAGATTGGTTTAAGCAGCCAACTTTGGGGTGGGAAAGCAACATCTCCTACTGTTGCAAAGGGTATCTCCCCATAACCTGGCAAAGTAAGAACTTTGTTTGGAAGATAGTTACCTGCTTCAATAGCATTGAAAATATCTGAAGATTGAAGACTGGTTGAATCGTGCATTGAACCTGGAGCACCAACGCCTGCCCAAAGAAAGCGTTTGTTACAGCCAATCAAACCCGTATTGGTAACTGAATAACGTTTTTTAAAGCTAAAAAATTTTTTCAAATTACTGGAAATAAACACATGGAAACCGTCCCATGCCCCAACACACGGAAATTCCCAGTCTTCAAGAAAACTTGTCAGTTCTGCCTTCCATTCCTCCTCAGTTCTAGGAAGCATAACTAACTGATCATATAATTTCTGCACTATTATCCGGGTTACGTGATTAAATATTGTACAGGCGGTTGATGGTGCTACACCAAAAAGGTCACCAACTGTTGTGTAAGAAGAGCCATGGGCCAACCGATAAAGTGTAAGACCAAGCTGACGTTCTGGAGATGTTGGCTTTTTGAACCGAGTAGTCTCTTTTCTTATGTCGTCGACAACACTATCCAGGAGAAATGTAAAAGTCTCTTTAGTAACCCAAAGTCATTTCTTGAACTGAGCATCACTCCAGTTGTTGAAACCATCATCCCACCATTGCTGATTCCTCTCTTCGTTTGGGCTTCTAGCCTTCTTGTCGCCTCTGGTGGCGCCTAAAGCAGCAACTGCTGCGCAAACTGGTATTGCTGAGCTTTCTGATTCAAGAAGTTGGTACTTGGTTACCATTGACCTGCGACACCAGAAATCTTCGCCCAACAGACGTTTTCTTCCGGAGAAAAGTTTGCTATACATGAGCAGCGTGGTGGCCATTTTGTTTTTACAACACAACTTGAACCTAGTGCCAGTTCTCTTTGCGCTCAAATGTACTGATTTGTGCTCATATTCTTCTGGTAGTGCGAATTTTTTAGCTTTAAAAAACGTTATTCAGTTACCAATATAGGTTTGATTGGCTGTAACAACTTGTCGGCTTATGGCCTTCTTGAATTCACGTCAGACGAACAAATGCCAGATGATTTGTCCGTCCTCTAGTGTGAAAACGGCCATTCATATGTGGCATTTGTTCTGTCAAACTCTTGTAAGCACTATGCCCCTTTATTTAATCAGTTCCGACCACTCGCTGCCAATCTGTTAAAAAAGTATTATTCTTTTCATAAACAGTGTGTCCGGAGAGAGTGGCGCGCAGATCGCTTCAGTTTTGGTCAGTTTAGGGCTTGGACATAGACCTTGGAAGTTTGCTGTGTTTTTTGGTGTAACAGGACCCAAATCTATGGCAAGTTTAATTTCCACTGAAGAATAGTAATATCTATTTCTTTGGAAACACACCAAGTAAGTGAATAACTAACTGAATAGTTAGCCTGACATGTACCAAGAAATTATACCGCCAGAGTTTAGCTGGTAAGGTTTTCTCACTAAAATCTACGGAACAATTAGAATAATATTGCATGTGATACACCGTGCACCAAGTTAGTCATCAAATTTTCAATAGCGGTCAGGAGGAGCGTTGGCAGACTTGAACAGCGTTTTCAACCACTTTATTTGAAAGATTTCTTGGTGCTTATTCACCACAATATGTCTTTTCTGAATTTGTCAGATCTCGTGGACCTACAAGCTTTTACAATCAGGGCATAGAAAAAGGACCGGAATGTCTCAGGGTAAGTAATAGTTATGTCAAAATGGTTGAAAATGTAACCTGAGTAGCTGGCAATTTTGTTGTGGAGGGCGCGCGTGAGCCGAGGAAATTAGGGCAAATCCACATGGAAATTCGTTGCTCGTTATCTTTGACGACCTTAGCACCAGCTTTAGCTTGCATGCTGCTCAGCAAAACAGCCGCAGGCTATGTATACATAGGCTCGGCTTGATGCTTCCAGGGTGTGAGTAATTTTTGTTGCTTGTTAAATTGTTGATTGTCCTTACTCTGTCCGTTTAGCCTAATTACTATGTACTAAAAGGGGTCAATCCAGATAACTCGAGAAAAGCAATTAGCTTCCTATTACAAGTATACTCGTAGGCGAATGCACTCATAATCTCATAAATAGAAAGTAGTACTCTTGATCTACAAATTATCCGCGTAAATCAGAATTTTTTGGGCAATGTATTTCTGGTGGCATCCTTACATTGTTTATCATGATTTAACTAGAAATTCAAACAAACCTTTCTCTGGTTTTATTTTGAGAAGTTTTTCACTGTCTTAAATTAAAAATTGCGCAAACCATGGTTTTATAAGATTGCTTTATAACGATTTGATAAGCCTGTCACTGTCTTTCTTTTGTGTAAATTGAAGAGTTTGAGTGCAGAAAGTTTGGAAAGTAATTTACAGATTTGGAGTAAGGAAATCCTGGAATTTTCCATTTATAATTTTCGTTTTGTTTGAGTTTCGTTTCACGCTTTCTAAAACCTATGTTATACCGCAAGCCATCTTTTTAAAATTACTTCTTGCGATACTTTCCAAACACTGAAAAGTTTTGGGGATTTCGCGGTGAACTTTTTTTTATCATACCAGTTTATTTATTAGGAGGAAATGAAAGGGCAAACAGAATTTTACAAATTATCTCTGCCTGAGAATATAGAAGTCCATCAAACCCTTTTGAAAAAAAGTGCACATGTATTTGAGGACCGTGGCACTGATTCAATACTTTTGGCTAGATGTAGTCGGGAAGTCCGGAAATATAGCAGAATACAGTAAACGCTTGTTCGTGACACAAACTCTTTACCAAAGAGAAAAAAACATGGAATTTTGCTGCCTTTACAACCGGAAATTCACACAGTACTGCAAAGCTAACAATAATAAAAATAATAATGTTGCCATCAAACTGAAAAAGAAGTCATTTCTGCTTCGTGAGCTTGTTTGGAGCAACCCCAGCGAAATAAGACTCCCACAAGTAAAGGAGAAATTCCTTTTTAGAGCTGTGAAAGAAGGAGAGATTCTCACTGAGCCACTTGCGAGATTGTGGTCCTGACAAATACCACAGCCAATCACATAACGTACAGTGACAGATAGTGAGGTGGCTAAGGGTGATTTTAAGGCGTGATGTTTACAGAGTGGAAGAAAGCATGAAATTTGGCACAATGAATCTTTTTGGTGTAAGAAACAAATTTAGCCTGGGTGCCACATGATTTGATGATCCGGGGGGGGAAGACACGTCATTTCAATTCTTGATAATCTTCATCAGCATGAAAACGAGGCTGCTAAATCAGTGATTACTTTTGTAATGCTTTTGATTAGTAAATTAAACTAAAATACATAAACAACTTACAAATTAGGTTCATTACTTCATTTAAATAGACTTTGTGTTTTTTATGCCATGATCTACTTGTTGAATAAACTGACTTCAGAGCATGCAGTTGAGTTTCGCTCATGTTGTATGAGTATGTAGAGGATGCAGAGGATACATTGGAGGATGCAGTTGAAATCGTTTTTCCGTCTAAGTTTTCCTTTGGCTGTTTATTAAAAGAATGAGGAACCAAGGAAATATAAAAATAAAGAACCGCTTCCATGTATGCAAAGGCTAGTACAACTGGTGCCAAGTGCGGGAAAGAGTAAAAATAAAAGGCGCCAAACAGGATAAACGTGGTTGCACGAATTCAGTAGAGGATTAATTTTGGTTTTATTCGAAGCTTCTTCTCTTGAAATGCCTTTTCCTCTGCTAGCTGCTTCAGCTTCTTCTTTCCTGGCCTTCTCATTCTTCTCTGCTTCTTGTTTCTTTCTCTCTTCCAGTCTCAGCCTGTATCTTTCATGAGCTTGTCTAATGCATGAAATAAACCCCTTGTTGAAGTCCATGGCATGGATCTTCCCATCTTCAGCAACCACTGCATTTTTTATTTGCTGCTGCTGTTTGTTCCAATTGCCTGCTTGTTGACTGACAGACTCCTTTCAACATCAGCATTACCATGAGAGAGTGTAAGCACAGCTTTAATTACCTTCTTCAGGTATGGAAACATCTCATTGCCTGACAGGGTCTTCTTCTGAAATACTTTGGCCCAGTAATGATCAATGCGAGTACTTCCAGTTTCGTCAGTCTTGTAACAGTCTTCTGGAATCTCTTGGTGTTGGTAGAGTTTCAACTCATCAACTACTGATGGGATCTGATCATCCTTGATTACTTGAGGCAACTTCTGTGCTATTCTTCTAATACAGCATTCACCACATTCTACCTCCTGCATCTTAGGGTGAAGGCCTGTCAAATCACGTACAGTCATATCGCCAATGGGAAGATGGGTCACTAAGTACTTGGTTGTACTTTGGAGGAAAGCCCTCATTCCTTGCAGGGGAATCTTCTGCTGGTTAGGCTTAAAAGTAGACAGTGATCTGCAAGTTTGTTCCCCAATTTCCATTCTGCTGTTAGGTAGTTGAAGGTCAGTACTCTGCACATCTCCCTGCACTAGCTTCTTGGAATTTCACTCAGCTACTTCAGATTTCATGAATCACGGCATCAGCTTTCTTGCCAATTGGAGGCATTCATCATGAAGAACATGGATGAGTGGTTCCTGACGCTGGAATGTGGCCAGGATTCCATCGAATACTGGCTTCACACTGATAAGGAACTGCATCTGTATAAGGATATCCTTCCCTTGTATGGCTTTGAAAATCCTTCGGTAACTTTCGTTTTGATGAAGGACCTTTTCTGTTTTCTCTTCCCTAGCCGCCTTTGGAAGTTCCCTCGGGAAATCCGAACAGATAGGCTCCCAGTTGTCAACTATCCTAGTCAAGGCTGGAATTGGTGTCAACAATCTGCAATTAACATGGCGAATGAAGAGAAACAAACACTAGAGAACCCAGAGCCTCAGTCCTGCACCGACGGGAGGGCGGCACTGCCGGGCCATGGATGACACTAAGTGGTGAAAGCCCACGGGAAGCCACTACGCCGAAACTTCTTGTAACAAGGACGACCATCAACATCGCAACTTGGAATGTAAGAACAATGCTCGAAACATCAAGAGCAGCACAGATCGCAATAGAGATGCAGAAGAACAACATCACAGTACTCGGCCTTTGTGAAACCCGGTGGCCAGACTCAGGACAGCTAACTCTGACATTGGGAGAGAAGATCTGTACTCAGGACAAGGAGAGGACGACAGACACACTGGAGGAGTGGGCATCATGCTGGCAAAAGCGAGCCCAAGAGGCACTCATCGAATGGAAGACCGCTGTCGCAGGTTTGTCAACACGCTAGATTTTAAAAGATCTCTTACACGCCATTTTGCGAATCTGTCGCAAGCTGAGAGGCTAGCTTTGCTTAAGGTCAGAAGATGCACTGATGTGGTAATTAAACCGGCTGATAAAGGGGGAGCTCCTGTCGTTTGGACACGCCCTCTTTTCATCCAAGAGGCTCAAAAACAGCTGTCTGACCAAAGATTCTACGAAAAACTCAGTGCTGATCCACTACAAGATTATTAACAGAAAGAAAAGTCCACAGTTAATGAAATGATTGCTACATGCACACTACCACCCTTAGCCAAGAATCTCATCATCACCACATCACACACATTCCGTTTTTATCTTCTAATAAAGATACACAAGCCCAACAACCCCAGACGACCAATAGTATCTTCTAGTAGTTGCTCTACAGAGAACATTTCTGCCCCTCTTGATGAAGTTTTGGCTCCTTTTGTGAAAAGTCTACCCACCCATGTTAAAGACACTAACCATGCACTCCACATATTTGACTCCTTCAGATTTGATACCGCTACTCCTGGTCATCACTTTCTTTTCACCATGGACGTCAAGTAACTCTACACAGTAATTCCAAATGACTGTGAAGCGCTGGCCTACTTTCTAGATAAGTGCAATATCAAGGAGCCTTCAACGTCCACCCACACAAGATAAGCCGAGCTGGTGCTCACCTTAAATTCGTTCTCTTTCAGCAACGAACACTATCGTCAACGGGGTGGAGTTGAAATGGGAAGTAGAATGGGTTCAAACTATGCCTGCTTATTTGTCAGATATATGTAACAACATATCTGCAAGCAGTACACAGGATTCATACCACAGCTTCACAAGAGGTACATTGATGACATTGCTGGGGCAGCTTCATGCCGGAGAGATGAACTTGAGGACTTTATTGACTTTGTTTCTAACTTCCACCCAGCACTTCAATTCACATCAACTATTACTGAAACGGAACTACTGTTTCTTGATATCAACCTGTGCATTTGTGAAGATAGAATTCAAACCTCTGTCTTCTACAAGGAAATGGACACTCACAACTACCTCCACTTCTCTTCTTTTCATCCTGATCATGGCAAGCATGCTATCCCTTACAGCCAGTTCCTCCGCCTTCCTCAACTTTGCTCTGATGACGATGACTTCCTCATCAAATCTAGGGAGATGATGACATTTTTTACACAGTGTGGCTATCTGCTTACTTCACTTGAACAGGATCTACATAGGGTAACAACCATTGGCCGTCCTGATGCTCTAACTGGGTCGGAACAGGGAGATACAACCACCAATAGAGTACCTCTGGTCATGACATATCAACTGTTTAACACCCACATCAACTTCAGAACTTTTGCATTTTATCCATGGACCAGCAAACCGAAGACATCTTTCTACAACCACCTATTGTGGCATATAAATGCGACCTCAGCCTCAGAGACATACTGGTACACTCCACTGAAAGCTCTTCTACTGAGCAGCCTGGGTGACATGCATGTCAACGCCCTCGGTGTCACACCTGCAAGTTCATCACTCCTCTCACCGATATATAAGGCCCTAAAAGCGCCTTCACCATCCACGATCATTTCACCTGCATTTCGGAAAATCTTGGGTACTGTATATCCTGCCACAGATGCTACCATATCTACATTGGTGAAACTGGGCGAAGTCCCAGGAGTAGAAGCATACGCAACACCCCTGGATTTCCTGTGGCACAACATTTCAACTCTGCTGGTCACAGTATTACAGATGTCCAGGTGCGAGGTATGCGTTCGTGTTGAGGTTCCAGTATCCTCCACAAACAACTTGAAATGAGGCTAATTTTTCAGCTGGAGACCATGCAGCCAGAGGGCCTCAACATTAATTTCAAATACGTTTGAACTGTGCGTGCTCTAGTTTCTATGTGTACCCAATTCCCTTTACATGGTTACAAATATATTGCATATTTCAACAGTTATTTTCCACGCTGAAGGGTTATACTCTCAAAACGTCTGTGTTAATAGACAATTTTAACATTTCTCGATAATTATTTCTTGAAATATCAACTTAATCTGGTCAAATTAAGACCTGCTATTCCATGTGACAAGAAGTTACCTCACACCCTGATATCCTTAACACAGTCAAGGGACTGAATATTGACTTTATTGCAAACCCTTGGTAAGGCAAAGCCCCTACTCAAAATAAATTTAGTCTAGAGGAGAGCAGAATAATCGAGTCTGAAATAAACAAATTACTTGTTGAAGGAGTCATCATTCCTGCCACACATGAACCAGCAGAATTTACTTCTACCATTTTTCGCAGACCAAAACCAGATGGTACGCATTGCATGATTCTTAACCTCAAGAAACTTAACAAATCAGCGGTATACCAACACTTCAAAACGGACACCCTGTGGACTGTAGTTAGGATGATAAAACCAATCTGTTACATGTCATCTACTGACATCAAAGATGCTTATTAGTCTGTCCCAGTCACAGATATTGATCTAGTTTGTTTCCCCAGGTGTCATGTATGGACCGCTTCATTACCGAAGACTTGATATGGAAAAAACCAGGGCACTGGGTCATTCCGGATATTTTGAATGCACAATGGAAATATTATCCCTTGCCCTTAGAGATGTTCAGTGGTGGATAGTTAAGTGTCATTGCCAGAGAAAACCGGGCAGAACCAAAAGATCAGGGTTGGCCGTTTACCTTCATCTTTTCACAGTATAAAAGCTGTCTGAAGAGATTAACAACCATGATATTTGCTGAGGTAGGCGTTCGTTTTTCTTCGAGATATTACCTCATCATGATTTTGGCCTCTCAAGTGGTCTAAAATAGCCGAAATTTCGGCCAACTTTCGGTGAGCCTAAAAGATACTTCATACATATTCCAGAAACTCTTATTTTTGTGTGACAACATTTGGCCCCTTATTAGTTGACTGAGATATATTTGGATTTTTCACTTAAATTCTGCGGTTTTCATGAGGTGCCAAATATCATCGCCGAATCGTTAAGGAGTGTGATCTAAATTTTAGCCACTTTCAGCGAGTCGTTTTTCAAAAGTGGGCAGTTTATTTCCGCAAAAAGACGATTTTCTGATAGTCTGTTACACTGATATCAATATTCAGTTTAGTAAAAATTGGTATCCACAAGCAAATCGGAGTAATTGGTCTCGCAAAGTTCAAAAAAAGTCATTGGTCAGACATATTTCCCGCCAAATGTTTAGCGAAGAATATCTCCTTATTCCGACTTTCTGCGCATGTTATCCATGATTTGCTGAAAGATCTGCACAAAATAGTTAGCTGGACTGCAAATTAGAATATTTAAGCTGTGACATCGGGATTAACTTATGGAAATATAATTTCAAATTCGCCAAATTCTTGCCATTATCAAGACTAAATTTTCCCGCAAAAATTCTATTTTTAACGTCACGCTGCAAAAACAAACTGGATCCTCAGTTCGCTGCCTTTGTTTTGTTTTATGTAGAGCAAACTACAAGTTAACAGTGAGCGAAGCTTCACCCGAAATTTAATTTTGGGACTACTGCAAACATCTTTTTTACATCGATTTTCTCATTTTCAGAAGGCATGACGCGTTACAGATTAAAAGGTTAGACGACTGGGCCGCAATTTCGATCTCACTTGAAGGTTTCTCCATAGTTTTGAAAACATCAACTGTTCTTTCAGATCAGAAAAATCGCCTAGCAGTGCGTCAAAGTTAGATAAGAAACTCAGGAATTCAGAATTTTTAAATAAGTTTAAAGCTAAAATCGGAAAATTAGATCTAGTTGGGATGATGGAGGATAGTTGTATAAGCATCCTAAAGAGTGGCAATTATGGAATTGAGGATTTTACACATGAATTGAAAATAGTGGTTTGGGAGGGGATTAGTCTTTAACCTTTGGTTTTAAGGAAGCTATAGCTAGCAGAGCTCATGTCTCGTCATCATGGATTGGGCCATGAAGTTCCTGCAGCTACGCTATAGAGAGAAACAAAGTGACTGGTACGGAAAAAGAGGTCTCAGTTGGCACATCAGCAGCGTAGTATCTAGGAGCCAGTCTGGCACAACTGAAGTCATCTCTTACGCGCACTTGTTTGACCAATGTACTCAGGACTGGTACGCGGTCACGTCAATCCTTGAAGACCTTTTCAAGCTGGTGAAACTTAAGAATCCTGAGCTGCAGAGAGTCTATCTAAGGTCGGATGAAGCTGGGTGTTATCACAATAGCTCCCTAATACTCGCTGTTAGAGATGTCGCAGAGAGAGTTGGCGTTACAGTCCAAAATTATCATTATTCTGAGCTGCAATCTGGCAAGGATATTTGTGATCGTATACTATGTCCAATGAAGTCCTCGATTCGCACTTATTGCAACGAAAGCCACGATGTTCTAACTGCTGTAGACATGAGAAACGCCTTAACAGAACACCCAGTGAAGGGAACAACCGCTGCGGTCAGCGTTGTCAAAGAATCAGAGAAGTCACTTTCAGTCAACAAAATAGAGCAGTTCAGTAGTCTCCACAACTTCCAGTATGAAGATTCTGGCCTTAGGGTTTGGAAATGCTATGATATTGGTAAAGGAAAATTCCTTTCATACGACGATTTCTATATCAAGCACCAGGGTCCAAGATTGCTCCAGACCGCCGAATCAAATGGGTTTTATGATCCCCCGAGAAGCGAGAAGTTAAGCGTCGTTTGGAAGTTAGCAAGAAAGTTGAGTGTCCGGTGCCACTGTTTGAATGTTCCGTTCCTGGATGTGTTGAGTCTTTCGAAACGTTTGGGCAACTAGAACTGCACCTTGACGTCGGCAAACATACTGTCAGCAGAGTAAGCCAGTATGATGCAATCAGAAGAGACTGGGCTCTCAAATTCTCATCGGTCGACACTGCTGATGTCAAAAGCTGTTCTTCAGATTCCAAGGGTTCAAAACCACTTCCAGGGGACATTGCTGATGCTCCGCCTCTACAAACAGGATGGGCCCTGAGCAAGCCAAGAAGCAACGTAAGATTTTCACAGAAGGTTAAAGAATACCTGACGGCACGGTTTTCACTTGGGGAAAGAAGTGGGCGCAAGGCCGATCCTGCCCAAGTTGCAGTTGACATGCGAAATGCCAAAAATGAATCTAACGAACGTCTGTTCACTAGAACAGAGTGGATGACGAAAACCCAAGTCCAGAGCTTTTTCTCACGACTAGCAGCAACGCGACGCAAAGATCAGGGTATGGTCGGCATATCACCGGACCAAGAGGAAGATGCCGAATGCTTGCAGGAGGACGCTAACCGACAAGATCTAATAGAAAAGGTAAACACCCAACTCAACGTCTCGCATCCCATCTGCTACGACAAATTTGACTTGTGCGAACGTTACCACAGCAATACGCTTCAAGAATTCAGTGTAGCCATGCTCAAGATAATCTGCGGCCACTTTGAGATCACTGTTAAGTCGAGAGACAAAAAAAAAAGTGCTCATAGACAAACTGTCGGAAATGATTAGGAAATGTGAATGTGTTTCACATTAGAACCATGCTAAATGCGATCTGCAGTCAATTTCAGATTCTTGTAAAATTAAGAGACGGAAAAAAAACTGTCTCACGACTCTCACAGCCGGTTAAACTGGCTAAAGTGTCAGATATGATTAGTTGTGAATATGTTTCACAGTACAACTACGTTTAGTGGTCCAATTAGAAAACTGTTGGGTTTTCTTTGCTTCAGTTCCCTCCCCGTAAAGTATCTAGACATAGCTGTAGGATAAAATATTGCATTTATCGTATTTCAGTAATAACTTATAAAACACCAATGCATGTAACATAGCATTACGCAGTATACAAAAGAAAGTCGACCGGCTTCAAAATGACTTATAGCAATTGCAAAGTAATGGACAACGTTTTAGCTACTTTATAATAACCACAAAGGAGCTACGTAGCTCTTAACGTCAGCAGTAATCCTTATTTTTTATACCGCTCCCCTTTACTTCTATCGTTATCGTTGCTTCAAAACAAAAAAGGCGATAGCTGGCACGTACGTGTTGTTTGTAACCATACCAAAAGCGATCAGTGGAAACAGGGTTGATAACACCATCTAACGCTAATTACCTACTTAAGAGTGATTTTCTGAGAATGTCGAGAATCGGAAGACACCGGCGAAAAATCGATTTTTCTTTTATTTCGCCAAAACATACCTTTGGGTGAACTTATTCAAGGAAAAATAGTTTAAAGTTCCAACGATTTATTTTGCGGCCAAGATTTAAGAAAGTTCGAAATTTGCATATAATGGCGGTTTTCGCAACTTAAAATCTTCAAATTTCACGCTTCTTTACGAAAACATCAGGGGCGTAAAAACAATCCTATGAAAACGAAACTTGGCACAATTGTTATTTCATTCTTATACTTTAAATTCGTGTAGTAAGTTTCTTGAAGTTTTGTTTACAGCTTTTTAACGAAGGGTATTTGTACAGCCGCCATCTGTGTCGCTTGGCAAGGAACAAATAAGGGCCAACTTCGACTAGGATAAATGGCCTCTGGTATATATCATTTGGTCAAAATATTTATATTTTAGGAAACCTTGGTTATTGTTTTTTT
Source organism: Platygyra sinensis (assembly GCA_019787425.1). Classification (NCBI taxonomy): domain Eukaryota; kingdom Metazoa; phylum Cnidaria; class Anthozoa; order Scleractinia; family Merulinidae; genus Platygyra; species Platygyra sinensis. The sequence continues at coordinate 22,702 of JAHPZR010002627.1, forward strand.
CACCAGAAAAGTTCTAGCTCTGGGAATTAAAATGTTCCCCGTCAGTAAAATAAAATGTTACAGCATGTAAGCGAGTTCAACTTTATGCAAATCACGAGGTTGCTCTTTGGAAGTCAACGGTTTAAAACAGGAAACAACGACTCACCGTCATTTACGCTCCTTCTGCTGCTATAGAAATTATTTTAACTTCCCAGTGTCCTTTTGAGTTGTTCTGTAAAATATTTCCAGTAACACAGCGAGCATAAACGGCCACAAGATTCGACAAGGTCGACAATGTTTACATTTGCTGTCGCACACGCAGGTGTGGATTTTTTCATCGTCTTGCTTAGTCGAGAGTCCTTTAAAAATATGAGAATACACCCTTCAAAAGGAAGCAAATCAGTCTCTCATATCTGTATACTTCATGTCGACTTATGGGTAAATAAATCAGTCCCGTTCACTGCGCGCGGAATAAACAAGTCGAATGACCTTTGCGGTGTGAAAGGTCACATGTTAGGCCGTTATGTTACTTTCTCCCGGTTTCACATTACAAGGGTAACGCCGTATTTCACAAGGTAAAAAAAAAGATAAAAGTCTACATGCGAGCCAACTGTGGCCCACCAGGCCGGAGCTTATCTCGGTTTCTGTAGCATGAAGCGACTGGGAGTATTTCTACTCTTCCCTGGATGGGATGCTAGTCCATCGCAGGGTTACCCCAGGCATTAAATTCGCCGGTACCTATTTATACACCTGAGTGGAGAGAGGCACCGCGAGAGTACTCATTTCACATGGCATTTGGTTTTATTTAAAATGGTCTCAAATATATTTTATTTAGGAAGCAAAAACAACAAATGATTAAATCACGAAATTAAGGCGGCACAGCACAAGTTTTTTTTTTTCCTGCCACAAGATGAACAAATCTGCAAGCATTGGCGCATTTTCAAATGAAAGCCAGGGCGGATCCAGACCTTGAGCTAAGAGGGGGAGTGGGAGGGGGGGGGGTTGATTTACTTGCCCTGCTGCTATAAGACTCCAAATAAACATGTCTGTCTGTCTGTCTGTCTGTCTGTCTGGCTTTTCTCCCTTCTGTGGCTGGGGGGGGGGGGGGGAACCTGGACTCGCCACTGTTAAGTTTACTATAAAAATAAATAAATGTTTACATAAATAAATGTTTACATTTGCTGTCGCACACTCAGGTGTGGATCTTTTCATCGTCTTGCTTAGTCGAGAGTCCTTTAAAAATATAAGAATACCCTTCAAAAGGAAGCAAATCAGTCTTTCATATCTGTATACTTTATGTCGACTTATGCACCTATCAATGTCAAGCCGGCGGGGGGGGGAGGGGGAGAGGCGGGGCACAGGGCGGTTATTTGAAAAATGGTTGTCAAATTCCCTACCCCGGGCAGAAATGTGAGGTCAAATTTAACTGAAATTCCCACCCTGGGAAGTGATTTGTAGTCACGGGCACGACAAAAATTCAATATCCCTACCCCCGTGACAGTAAGATAATTAAAATGCCCTACCCTCCGACCAAAGCGAACAATCAAATTCCCGCCCTATGCCCCGCCTCCCCCCCCCCCCCCCCCCCGTTATCGGCTTGACATTGATAGGTGCATTATGAGTATAAATCAGTCCCCGTTCCCAGAATAAACTGAAATGACCTTAGCGGTCAGGTCACATGTCATGTCGTTATGTTAATTTCCCCCGGTTTCACATTATCAGGGTAACGCCGTATTGGACATCACGGCATTTAGTAGATTTAAAGACATTTCTTCGATTTAAGAAAAAAATGATAAAGCAGCATATTGAGATAATTGTTGGTAAGCTAACAATTAGCTTCATAGATGCATGATACCTCGGCCTTATTTTAACACTGGATCTAGATGCATGATTGAGGGATCTCTTTGATGTCGACATGATTCATAGTGTTTTTCGCTAAGTAGCATTTTGCACACATCTAAGATAAATACTCAACAATAGGAAACCGATAACCCGCAGGAAAAGCTGGTCTGCCGAAAATAGTAACATTTTGAATTCTGCATATTATTTATTCAAGTAACGCAGGCTACCTGCTTCCAGTAATGCTCCGCCGCTTGCAAGGAAATTTTTTGTGTTAGTTGTAAATTAAGTGGCAAAAGTACTCTGTTACGTCAATAAAGGCTTAGTTACATTTGTGTCATTTTTTATTTCTCTTTTCTGAAATTTCTATATTTGGGTAAACTGTAATACAAACAGCAGCGGAATGAAGCCTAATCTTGGTTTGGATCAGCATCAGCAGTGGAAAATAAACTATACTAGTAGTAATCAAAGATTATGAGAGTGCGTTCGACGCCGTATAAATGTTTATACAGATACCTTAAAAGATTTCCCTAGCTGACTCTTAACCTCTAAAAACCAACCTTTTTTCATCAACAACCGGGGTTTTACAGAACGATATTTCAGTGACAAAGTCCATGCCAGTCTGATTGAAGACTGCGTTGCGTGACGGCACCAGTTTCCGTAGACTAACAAGTTTAATAGGACTAAAAAATTTACATCAGCTTTCAAATTTCGTGCTAAATATTGTCACATTGACTTGTAATGTTTCAGCGCAAAAGCTAATTTGTAAAAGTATATTTTTTTCGAACATTATTCTAAGCAGGAAGCTCAAATATAACTGAGTAAACATTTGCAATCGTGTGCTCGTTGATCGCGTAAACAAACTCCATGCGACTGATTCGAGTATTTCCCCTGGCCTGATTAACAAAGTACACAGTATTTACATTTCCGTTCCCTGGTTCAGGTTCACTCTTATGGATCTTTCCTTCAGAGTACTCTTCCACTGATTCCAAATAATATTCGATCGGATACTACTGACCTTTTCTGTCGCAATTGGAACTAAATCCACAAATGCAATCACATACAGCCCGGGGATTTAATACAGCTGTTTCCAGTGAACATCCCAAAGCCTTGGCGATCGTGTTCGTGAACATAAAATAAACAAGCTCATCGTGAGCTCGAACGAACGTTTAAATAACATCATACTGGAAAGGACTATTGAATATAATACTACTCAGCCTCAAAATTCCACGGCGAAAGAATGAGATCGAGAGCACATCGAAAGAAGGACCAAAGTCTACATTGCCTGCACACGTGCTCACATGTTCGTCACATTAGTGTCTCACTTAGACCCTACGGTACCAGTTTACTGGCCGTGACATAGTTTTAACTATGTCATGGCATGACATGCCGTGACATGCCCCTGCAAAAATTAAGCGGGGTGGCCATTTTTGTGCCCTTACAGGAATGTGGATTTTCCAGCCTATAACCTTACGCAGGGCAACCAACTCTCCATAGTCACGCAACAAAATTAGGCTTGCGTTCCACTTCGTCGAACGCAAAAACCAATTGAAAGGTCGGTTAGACAGGACTAACCTTTCTCAGGGGCTACAGGTTAGTCCTGTCTAACCGAAATATTGGGCATAAACTTTATAACGACAGTAGACTGCAAGGCTGATACTACGTGAAAAAATGTTTCGAGACACCAAAATGACAAGAACCGATAAAGCAGGATCGCAACAGCGGACAGCTGTTTCGCCCTTCTTGGGGCTCGTCGGCGCTGTGTAGCGAAGATAAAGCCAAATTTTGAGCCAACGCACAAGCCCCAAGAAGGGCGAAACAGCTGTCCGCTGTTGCTATCCTGCTTTATCGGTTCTTGTCATGTTGGTGTCTCGAAACGTTTTTCACGTAGTATCAGCCTTGCAGTCTACTGTCTTTACACATTTTTATTTTGGCTGATCAGATCTCTTGTAGATCCTACGTTGGCAGTGTTTATCGTATGCGGTCGCTTGGAGTTTGTCACTCATTAAATTTAGCATTTTTAGCCGTCCGATCAGTTTTTCAATTGGTTTTATAGTCTATATATACAGGCTTAAGATATTTTTTTCTAAATATACAATCCATTTCCTATCCCGGGCATATTAGGAGACATTTCTTCTCATTTAATTACTGTAAAACCTTACAATCACATCTCTTGAGTAAGTTTGATATTTGCTTGCGTCGTTTAACGCATCAAAAAAAAAGGTTTTAGACATTTATTATTAACTTGTTGAAGTTGCACTCTCAATAGTTTTCTAATTTTCTTTTTAATACAAATCAAACACATTCATTTCCTTATTAAGTTATTGCAATATCTGTCAAGAGCAGCATTGCAAGATATGCTGTAAACAGTAAATTTGAAATTTTGGGTAAAAAAGTAAACAAACATTTATTACATGATCCTCAGTTAATGCTAATATGGATTTTTCAAGCATGTCCAGGTATAGATACTTTTACTTCGGCTTGGGTGGCACTTCTAATTCCCTTTTTCCTTTACCTACTTTCTCTTCTCCAATATATCTCTGTATGTAGGCTTGTACCTCTCAATACAAATGCAAATTGCATGCTACTTTCGGGAGTATTAGCCCTCATGACTTTTGAAATTACTTTTCTTGGGAGTGGGGTGAGGTGGATTATCGCTACTTCTGAAACCTAATATAATAGCGAAATTGAGCGTCAAGTGGGTGACTGAAATGACTAAAACAAAGGCTGTGCCGTTTTAGTTACCAAAGACTGGTGATATATGAGCAGCGAAAGCAAAGCGTATTTTTTCGTGTGAGATTTGCGTTTTCAGCTCGCTCCTTTTGTGCCTCTAATCACTCAAGCACGCTCGAATATCAATTCGAGCTAAATGGAAGACAGCATGAGAATTGAAATTGCATTACCAGTCCGGGATCGTTATCATTTTTGATAACCATATGACGTCATATAATGGCGGCCATTTCAAAAATTGGGAATTTTCGTATTCACTTCGCTTTGCTCGTTATTTGTTCGATTATGTCGGGTGTTTTACCCATAACTCTATTCGATAAGTACCAAGAAAGGAAGAGCCTCGCGTGTTTTGAAGATGGCGGCTGAAGACCAGCGTAAACGATGTAAAATGCTACTCGTAAAGTGAAACAGCGCTTGCAATTTTGCATACAGATCAGGTACGTTTTTCATTTTGTCATTAGATTTAAGTTGCTTGCAGATTTTGTGCGACAATCACAAAAAATATGTCGTTAATCTTCACGCTATATACTTGGGATTTAATCTGTTTTAGTGTTGTGCACGATCTGTGAAAAAAGTGCACGGGGTTGTTTTGATTTGCGATGTGCTGTTCGTAACGGCGCCATATCTACATCTGTAATTGATGTGTTCCTAGGTATTGAGATGGCGGATGCTGGTACCCATAGAATCAAAACAGCAAATTTATGTCGATTTTGTGGCTAGACTGCGTCTTCGATTCAAAAAGGACTTCTGCAAGACCTAAAGAAAAATTCAAGCTTGAATTCGAACGACATGATATCGACATTGAAGAGGACAGCGATTTTATTCATCCCCGCAGGTCTAATGTTTGCCTGACTTACGTGAGGTATTTTTATCGCCTGAAACGGTCAATCGGCAAATGCACATTAAAAGGTAAGTTGCTTATATTTTTGAGTCCAAGATTCAATGTCCACACATTCGTGGTCCTGAGATATTTTCAAGAAATGCCGGCCAAACTAGGTCAGTTTTCTGGCACACCAGTCATTAATATAATGAAGCTTATCATTGGATTCAGCGAGTGACAACAATGAGGTAACAGGCCTATGCAACTCCTACTCCGCGTGTAATAACCGCTTTAGGAAGTTTTGCTCGAACTAGTATATCTCTAAGGATCTGCCCCTTTTGTATGGTACGATCTGGGGATCTTTGAATATTTCGCTAGGCAAAAATCCTGTGGTTTTGGAAGGACATAGGTCATACGTCAGGTTGGCTTCCGCTGCAATCAGCGTGAAATTTGTAGAGTTTGACACCTCTGTTTTTTGCCAGGTTTCTTCTCTCTCGGCTCGTTTGTATTGCCAGATATGTTTTAAGCTCTCTAAATGTTAGCTCTGGAAGAACAAATATTCTGTGAACATGTTAGCTACTTGCGTTTTACGTGTTACTACGCCGAGCCTGGCTGTTGAATTAAACTTATACTGTTTGTTATCACGCAAACTAAACGAAATTAAGTTGCAGCTCTTCAAGATGTATTTACTGTCACTTTTTCGTTTTTATTTACTACAGACTGTTGAACAAGCAGCTTCGCCAGTTACCAAGAAAATGAAGCCAAAGGGAAAATGGAAGCTATTATCATATTAGTGTCAATAAACAACGCTTTTGTGAACAGAATATTTGTTGTCTACCTTCGCTGTGTCATTTTACTCGCGGAACAAATATCACACGGTGTGGAAATTAAATTCGCAGTAACTTTGGACGAAGACAGTTTTCTTCCATACATTTCTGGTTTTATTCCATAATCCCATAACCTATTATGAAGCAAACCTAAATTTAATTCAATGACGCTGCATTGTGATGTTGTGAGTAGCCCCTTTCATCGCAGCGCCTCGCCTCGACCGGCATATTGAATTATACACTGTTGCTACCAAATAACGTCACGTGAATGAAATCCTGTGCAACGATTGGTTAATGGTTTGTTTTGGTGAGGTTATCAAAAATGATAACGATCCCGGACTGATTAAGGAAAACTGGAGCCCTACCTGCTCTGGCTATATCAGCAGTTCGAGTGATCTGAATTTGCATTCACTCGTCAAGGGCATTGTCATCCCCAACTTACGTTCTGAGTAAATTCAGGACGATGTCTAAAGATGCTGACCGGGATAGTCGCTGCTTAAAAAAAAACACAAATTTCACTTTCTTTTACCAACATAATAGTAACTCGGAGAAACAAACTCTTACACCAGCAGACAGCGCTTTTTTTATTTATTTTAGTAAACTTTACAGTGGCGAGTCCAGGTCCCCACCCCCAAGCCACCACAGAAGGGAAAGCCAGCAGACAGACAGACAGACATGTTTATTTGGAGTATTATAGCAGCAGGGCAAGTAAATCAACCCCCCCCCCTCCCACTCCCCCTCTTAGCTCAAGGTCTGGATCCGCCCCGGCTTTCATTTGAAAATGCGCCAATGCTTGCAGATTTGTTCATCTTGTGACAGAAAAAAAACTTGTGCTGTGCCGCCTTAATTTCGTGATTTAATCATTTGTTGTTTTTGCTTCCTAAATAAAATATATTTGAGACCATTTTAAATAAAACCAAATGCCATGTGAAATGAGTACTCTCGCGGTGCCTCTCTCCACTCAGGTGTATAAATGGGTACCGGCGAATTTAATGCCTGGGGTAACCCTGCGATGGACTAGCATCCCATCCAGGGGAGAGTAGAAATACTCCCAGTCGCTTCATGCTACAGAAACCGGGATAAGCTCCGGCCTGGTGGGCCACAGTTGGCTCGCATGCAGACTTTTATCTTTTTTTTTACCTTGTGAAATACGGCGTTACCCTTGTAATGTGAAACCGGGAGAAAGTAACATAACGGCCTAACATGTGACCTTTCACACCGCAAAGGTCATTCGACTTGTTTATTCCGCGCGCAGTGAACGGGACTGATTTATTTACCCATAAGTCGACATGAAGTATACAGATATGAGAGACTGATTTGCTTCCTTTTGAAGGGTGTATTCTCATATTTTTAAAGGACTCTCGACTAAGCAAGACGATGAAAAAATCCACACCTGCGTGTGCGACAGCAAATGTAAACATTGTCGACCTTGTCGAATTTTGTGGCCGTTTATGCTCGCTGTGTTACTGGAAATATTTTACAGAACAACTCAAAAGGACACTGGGAAGTTAAAATAATTTCTATAGCAGCAGAAGGAGCGTAAATGACGGTGAGTCGTTGTTTCCTGTTTTAAACCGTTGACTTCCAAAGAGCAACCTCGTGATTTGCATAAAGTTGAACTCGCTTACATGCTGTAACATTTTATTTTACTGACGGGGAACATTTTAATTCCCAGAGCTAGAACTTTTCTGGTGAAAAAAACAATAACCAAGGTTTCCTAAAATATAAATATTTTGACCAAATGATATATACCAGAGGCCATTTATCCTAGTCGAAGTTGGCCCTTATTTGTTCCTTGCCAAGCGACACAGATGGCGGCTGTACAAATACCCTTCGTTAAAAAGCTGTAAACAAAACTTCAAGAAACTTACTACACGATTTTAAAGTATAAGAATGAAATAACAATTGTGCCAAGTTTCGTTTTCATAGGATTGTTTTTACGCCCCTGATGTTTTCGTAAAGAAGCGTGAAATTTGAAGATTTTAAGTTGCGAAAACCGCCATTATATGCAAATTTCGAACTTTCTTAAATTTTGGCCGCAAAATAAATCGTTGGAACTTTAAACTATTTTTCCTTGAATAAGTTCACCCAAAGGTATGTTTTGGCGAAATAAAAGAAAAATCGATTTTTCGCCGGTGTCTTCCGACTGTTAGCTGAGTGCGAGAGAAGATATTTGTTTTCATTCAAAGGAGAAAAATCAGTGAAAATATTAAGTCTCATTGAGGGCTGCGAGCACCCTTTTTTTAATTACAAACTGTATAGTTACGTATAGCGCTATTCTGTCTTCATTGTTCATTTTTTTGAGCTCTTATAGTATAAAATATAATCTCGATTTTGAAGTCAAAACTCAAACTGGTTTGGTCTGAAATAGGACAAGAGATTCAATTGAAGTCCCGTAAAACCCCATCACAAATATCGAAAGAACTCCATCGAATGGCATGTATAAAATAGTACATGTGAACACTCAGTGTTGCCGTTTTCCTTCGAAACCAATCAAAAATATAAAGACAAGTAAACAACAGGAACTGGAGATTTTTTAGAAAGGAGCTATATTTCTCCAATGTCAGCATTGGTCAAATGTTTACAATATAAAATGAAAAATTGTTAACAGACGGATGTAAAACGAAATTTCTTGTCACAAATGAACTTACACCCACGGTCAGTATAGCACGGACAAACAGTACGCACACCGTATAACGACCAGTTATTTATCATAAACTCCACCCCAACGGATAGCTTGCACGCAAAATCCTTTAATCCCCCGATTTCTTAGCAGAATTGTCACACCAAACTTAAGCGATATCGAAAAAAATTAATGCCTGTAGTTTTCGGATCGATACTGAAAAATTTTCTTTCAGGCACCAAAATAAAGTCAGCTACGATATCTTGAAAGGTAATGAGGCGTAAGGTTTTTGGAAAATGAACAAAGAAACCCTAACAATTTCGAGAAAACCAAACCGATAAAAGACCCGGGTTGTTCGAAAGGTGGATGACGCTATTACTGTAGCATCCAGTTTCATATAGTGGTTGGGGGTTTGCTTTCTCATCACTTACTCGCGTTGGGTAGCAATTTAACCGGTGGATAGCGTTATCCAGCCTTCGAAAAACTGGGGCTAGGGCTTTAAAACAACTCCAGATAGTCTAAAAGAGCGTTTCAAAGCTAGATGCAAGCTTACAGGTTTAAATCATTTAAGGACGGATGTCAAACACATCAAGCTCGTTTTTAATTTTTAGATATTTAAACAAACTGCGCTGCGCGAGGGAGTGAAATAATCGTTGGAAAACCTACCTTCTTAGTTGGCAGCCGTGTGTCAAGAGAGACAATGTTTTTTTTTTCCGTGGATTATTCAAATGATCTTCTAGGATACAGCTTGAAGCTTTTGAATCAATAAATACGCTAATGTTCCTAGGAAGACTATACGGAGACACCGTAATTACCGACCATCTGTGTCATCGAACGATGTTAATTTAGATTTCATCTGCTGGTCATTATACTGCAGACACATGATAGCAGGCAGTTTGGCAAACTGAAAATTGATATTAACATACAATAAATCTTCCGTTTCAGTTCATCTTTGTTACATGATAGATATATATGTCGCAGTAGACCAGAGATTACGAGCGCGATTTTCGCCATGTAGCCTGTCTTTCTAGCCATGATCATTGAAATAGGCAAAAACAATCTCGAAATCGTCCACATGATTCTCCAATTTCAGATATTCCTGGAAAGTCGCATTTTTAATGCTGCATGAATTCAAGCTATCCAAGAGTAGTTGGCCGCGGACATGCGGCGTTAAAAAGTTTCTTTCTACAAGAAAACAGTGCATTCCAGAAACGTTGTTTTGGATAGTTAATTGGGTTTAAACAAACGACGAAGTTTACTTTGCTAAAATTACACATGGTTTTGAAATTGAAGACAAAAAAAACTTCCTTCTGTCAGTTGGCTAAAGAAACCTATTGGCACTTAAATGACATATTTTTCCTTTCGTTATTCAGCTGAGTAATTAAAGATGGCTGCCAAACAACACTCTTTTTCGAAACAGACATTTTAAATTCGAAAGTGCAAAATCAGTCTTACTTTCTCTTCGTAACTTTCGATGTATTAAACAAATATTAGTGAGAAAAAAGATAATTATGAGACTTAGGACGATGAACCATTGGGTTATTAGGGCTAACACTCGAGCAAAAGTGTAGGAGTCAGTCAGTCAGTCAGTCAGTCAGTTAGTAGTTAATCAGCCAGTCAGTCAGTCAGTCAGTCAGTCGGTGATGAAAAAAATTAATGATAAATAAAACCTTCCATTGCTCCCTTTCCTCCAAATGTTGCAAGCGGTAGCTCGTCCTATGGCCAGAGCAGCCGTCACAACGCCGTTAAAAAACCGTGATGGGAAAGACAAGGAAAATGTCACCATGCCAGACAAAAGGTTTTATGAAGAGCTAAACATGGCTGTACACGTGCGTTATAAATAGTTATGCATTTCGTAGATTATACTCTGCCATTACATATTAACCCTGAAGAAGCTTTTAGACCGATAAGCCCACTAATGTCGACAATTGGAAGTGAAACATAAATTCATTTTTTTATGGGCCTTGCGTTCGGGCTTCATGATCCATCCATATCAGGTATATGAAAGGTAGGGAAATCGGGCATTTAGGTATTTAAAAGGGCCATTAATTAATCTGTGGCTGTATCAGGTAATGTTTGATGTTCTCCCTAATGTTGCTCATTAAGTTCATTGCAAGGCTTTAGAAAAGGGATGGAGTGTTCTTAAGCAGATATGTGAAGGGGGCCTGTACCTTTTTTCAATAAAAATATATACGAACTAGGTACAAAGGGCGTGGGTTGGGCCTTGTGCCTCTCCGTATAAGACGTAGCAGAGTGCCCCTACCCCGTGGGTTGAATAAGAAGACATTCAGATCCACTTAATGTGGGGTTGTAAACTTCACAAATCTTAATACCTTTACTTCGGAAGTAAGCATTCCTGCAATTATTTCATTGCTGCCTGGCAAGAAACAATAACTAAGCAGCGCCGCGTTCTGCAAAATTTAAAAGCAGGAATTTATCCTCGATTACCAACCATTTTACAAGAAAAATTTCAACTACGTCAACTCTCGTGTGCTTGTTATAATCACTATTATTTCTTATTAAACCTAGGCTTATGTTACGCTTTTTATACCGTTAATTGTTCTCCGTTTCATTCTTCATTTTTACACCATTTTTTTTCACCGAGACATGTTGCGAGATGCAAAGAAATTCCCATTGTAAGGTGTGACCGTCGCGGACGTTAAATATGGGATTGAAGTCACTACTGTTTCGAGTAACCTTTTATTCTCGGTAGGGTGTCTCAGCAAACAAGATGAATCTACTAGGCTAGCCCATGGTTATTAGAAACCTAATTTTCCTTTGTTTCTATGTGCGTTGATTTTATTTTTTTATTTTTTTTTTTTATTTTTTATTTTTTTTTATTATTATTGACAGTACAAAATACATTACAGATAAAAGCAATTTTACAACAAGAAAGGTGTTCTACTGCCTCTTACTCTTACTTATATTACTTCTATACTATACATATAGATATCTCTATGTAACAAACCAAAGAAGAGAGAAAGATGTATAACGCTGGATAAGGGACAGTATTTGCGTAATTCTCTTCTTATTATAGTCAATATACAGCCTATGCAGCCGATATATGGCCTTCTACTAGTCTGATGATTATAAAAGGGCTCTTTGCTATATCTTTTTCCACATTAGATTATTTTATATTCTCAAGACGATATTTATACTCAACCTTCGGGACAAATTCTTTTAAGGAGATTGATTTCTCATTTAGCTTATTTGAATGTAAGTAGTGACGCATAAAAAGTACAGTATAGTTAAATTTTCTCATTATTTTCTTATCAAGAGAGTTGCTAAAAACCCCAAACAATATTTCTTCTATTGTTGGGGTAATCCGACAAGCGTTAGTTGAATTAAACCATTGGAGAATATTACCTGTAAATGTCCTGGTGAAAGTGCATTCAATAAATGTGTGTTCAATGGAGTCATTTTGTCCACAATATAAGCATTCATCATCCTTCTTAATACCGAATTTGAGTAGTTCTCTTTTTGTCACTATAATTCTATGTATAAATTTGAAATGAAACTCTCTGAGTTTATTTTCTTTGCAAACATTTTTCAGTGACTTGAAGATATTTGACCAGTCCTCCTCATTTAATGAGAGACTCTTGCTCCATCGATTAGGACCAGAATGATTGCCCAAGTGGGTTTTGTTGTTAAGTAGTTTGTAGAAATCTTTAGATCTAGCTTTACCCAGATGAATTTCAACATTATCATTGAATTTAAATATTTCTTCACCGCACGTGAAGAATAGTTTGTTAAGAGTGGCGTTGTCTTTTGCCTTTGTCAATAAACTAGTTGGTATGGCGCTCTTTACTTGGTAATACTGGAGAAAGTTAGTTTGACATTTGAATTTATCAGAAAATTCCTTAAAAGTTAAGAATTTTCCGTTTTCATTGAGAAGGTCCCTTATGAAAACAACTCCTCTCTTAAACCATTCATGAAAATATACTGGCCTCCCGCCAACTAATATGTCTTTGTTGTTGAATAGAACTAAATCCTGTGATTCGTCATATCCATGAAGAGTTTTCAGTTCACTGAAAGACTCAAGGATAGTTTTATAAAAGGCCGGTAATTTGTCAAAGTAATTTACATTGTAGTTGCACCTAAGTAGAAAATTTAATCCTCCCATTTTTCTGAAGTAGTGATCTGGAACTGTACACCAATTTTTCTTGCCTGCGGACAATATCCTAGGGATCCAAGCAAGTTTGAGTGATTTAAACATTAGACCCATGTCGGTCATACGTAATCCTCCTTTACTTGTGTCTTGGTATAGTCCTGATCTTTTTATTTTGTCTTTCTTGTTTTTCCAGAGAAAATTAAAGCATTTGGTTTTAACCGAGTCTTCAATTCCTGCGGGGACGGAGAGATTTGATGCAGAATAAATTAGCTGAGATATCCCGAGCGTTTTGATTATCATAGCTTTTCCAAAAAGAGTCAAATCTCGAGAGCTCCACATATCGAGTTTTGTTTGTAATACTTTCAGTTTCTGGTTAAAATTAAGCTCATCGTTTCCTTTGTCATCATACGAGAAATGCACGCCGAGTATCTTGACGGGACTGCGCGTCCACTTCATTCCAAGAGGGTTGCTTCTACTCTTTGCCCATTTTCCAAGCCAGATCGCCTTTGTTTTCTTAACATTTAAGCATAAACCTGCTATCTTCCCAAACTTTTCTACTATTTCTAAGCCTCTTCTTACAGAGGCTAAGTCAGCGGTGAATAAGTTGGTGTCATCCGCAAAAAGCGACAATTTCACCTCATTTCCAAACATCTTAATTCCTTTGAATTCTGGGTCTTGTCGGATTTTATGCGCCAGGACTTCCGCCGAGAGAATAAACAGATAAGGGGACAAGGGACAACCCTGTCTCACGCCTCTGGACGGTTTAAACCAATCAGTTGCAAAGCCATTGTTAAGAACAGCACTTTCTATGTTCGTATAGAATGTGCTGACCCACTTTTTAAGTTCAGTACCAAAATTGAAGTAATCTAACGTCTTCATTATAAATGGCCATTCAAGGGAGTCAAAGGCCTTGCGAAAGTCTAACGATAATAATATTCCAGGTATATTTTGCACTTTGGTGTATTCCATCACATCTGATATAAGCCTTATGTTCTCTCCGATATATCTACCTTTTACAAAGCCTGTTTGATCCGGATGGATTAGTTTCGGGAGTACTGGCTCAAGACGTTTGGCTATAGCTTTTGCTGCTATCTTAAGGTCGACGTTTAATAGTGTTATAGGCCTCCAGTTTCCTAATTCAAGTAAAGAGCCATCCTCTTTGGGTATCAAAGTAATTACCCCTCTTCGTTGTGAAACGGTAAGTTCGTTAATCGCATGAGCTTCATTAAGACTTGCAATGAGATCGTTTCCTAGCAAATCAAAAAAGAATTTATAGAATTCAGTAGTAAAACCGTCTTCACCGGGAGATTTATCGTTTTGGAATGTTTCTAAAACCTTTTTACATTCATCAAATTTCAAAGGACCCTCTAGTTTATCGCGCTCATCGTCTGAAAGTTTAGGCAGCTGTAAATTCTGGACAAAGTTGTCGTACGTATCATCATTAAAAGGTATTTGCGATTTAAGTAGGTCTTTGTAGAACACTTCAATGTGTTTTAGAATTAATTTTTCATTTTTTGTGGTTGAACCATCCTGAAGTCGTAATTCACCTATAGTTTTTTTGTTATAATTTCGTTTTTCAAGGTTAAAAAAATATTTTGTTGGACGCTCTCCATTCTCTATCCAGCGACACTTTGACCGAAACATAGCCTGTTTTCCTCTATTCTCGTAAATTGATCGCAATTCTATTTTGAGGTTTTCGTACTCTTGTAACACACGGTCAATATCGGCAGAAAAGAAATTATCGCAAATAATAGAGTCCAGGTGGTCTAATTGTCGTTCGATTTCTTTTTCCCTAAGATAAGACGCCTTTACTTTGTGTTTTGCATAAGAAATGGTAGCACTTCTTATTTCCATTTTAATCATCTCCCAAACGAGCCGTTTGTCTTCTAATTTGCTATAATAGGTCCGCGCTTCTGCGTACGTGCTCCGAATCATGGCGATGTATTGTTCATCGTTTAACAGGGTGTTATTAAATTTCCACAGGCCAGGGCCTCGAGGGGTTTCACTTGACCAAGACAATGAGATGTAAATGGCCTTGTGATCTGGTGCTATGGAAGGATAGATTTCAGAATTCCTAACACTTTTTGTAAGGTTTTTAGCTACTAGAAAAAAATCGAGTCTCGATTTCATCTTTAGACTTTTTGACTCGTACGTAAACTTGCAAAGCTTTGGATGGCGAGCCCTTTGAATATCAACTAGGTCAAACATGTCCATGGTTGTCAAAACAAGGTTGCTGTAATTTGTTGGTTTCCATGGCGTCCCTCCAATTTTATCTTTTCTTGATAGTGTACAGTTCCAGTCACCGCCTACAATAAGAGTCGTGAGTTCTGTTTTGTCGATGATACAATTGTTGAGTTCTTGCATAAATTCAAGTTGACTACTCTGGTTGTTAGGCGCGTAGATGTTGCATAATGATACCTTTTGGGACCCCAGGACAATAGTTACTAGAATTATTCGTCCTGAAGTGTTAGCATAAGAATAGTCAATTTGGAGGTTTACAGAAGGATTGATTAGGGTGCACACACCTTTGCTATGATTAGTGCCATGGGAAAAGAACATTTTGCCACCCCATTCATTTGTCCACATATTTTCATCGGCCGGTTCAGAATATGTTTCTTGTAGGAAGTAAACATTTGCCCTTTGATCTTTTAGGTAGGAAAATATACTCCTCCTTTTGGTTTGCTCTCTAATCCCCCTAACGTTTAAAGAAACAACACTTAAATTAACGGCAGTATACATTAACAGTATAGGCTAAAAAGAAAAATAATAATAATAATAATAATAATAATAATAATAACTTACCACCGAAAAACAGAACAAAAAAGTAAACAAACTACGCTAACAGACACACCTACGCACACAGACCAAAACAATATAAGTTAAGAGCTAGCCTTCTTCTTAGCTCACAGTCCGACGTTGTCCTCAATTTTCAAGATTTTCTTATGTGTTCATAACGTATCTAAAGATAATCCAGATCTTCCAGTTCACTAATTTTTATAGCCCTACCTTCAGGCGATGTCTTAATAAAAATCTTACCATCCATGGTCCAAACGCTCAAGATTGAACCATCTTTCCGCATCCCGTTCGCCCGGTTAACAATCTTTTTTCTGTACGACGTGAGGTTCTCAAATAGGTAGATCTTCCCGGAGGCAACCCTTG
>JAHPZR010002628.1:0-5000 GCA_019787425.1 Platygyra sinensis
TATCAAACGTTTGCTTTTCAAACTAATTGTTAATCGCATTTCTTAGAGTATTATGTAATACACGGTATGAATAAAAACTAAGAGTCTATCATAATCATGTTAAACCTTCGACTTTCGTAGTTTTGGTGTAGTTTCCGCCCATACTTGAAATAGATTACTCCTTTATGTTCCTATCATACGATTCGAATTTAATCAAAGAAAATTGTTGTTAAGATGAAATCATGCCATCACTGAGGGTCACTTCATGATGGTAAAGGAGAAGAATTTTGAGAAATAGCTCGTTCTATGCTCAGCGGTGTTGGTCACCCTGATTCGATGCCAGTTAACAAACACGAGAGTCAATGATTGGTGGCAAGGAAAAAATTATTACTAACAAATGACACTCTCTTTCAGTGTGAACTGGTCTGTCTTCACGTACATTTGCTCGGATCTTGATCAACAACTATAAAAGCCGCTAGATTACAGATCAAAAGTTATCGGTTACTGTCCATTTCTTTTTTCACTCTAAAGAATATATCAGTCTCAGAACAGATATAAAAGATTCAGACCGTTTGGAACTGCACTCATAAGTGATCGATCACAGGCTTTGAATCATACAGCAGTTTTGTTCTCTCCGTGGAAAAGTTTTTACGTTTAGAGCAATGGGCAAATAGTGTTGCCATTATGACCGTTATGTCAATGTTTCCCAAAAAGAAACTCTTCGAGGCAACAAACAAGTTTCCAAATATTTCCAAACTGCAATGGGTTTGAAGCATTACATTTTAAAATACTGAAAAAAACAAACCTGCATTCACATCCAATGTTAGAGAAACAGAGACAACAGGACCCGGCAGCAATACAGTGAGAAATTCACACTGAGACCGAGAAGAACTGGAGTGTGTGGACACTACAGATGCAGCCGCCGCTTGACGTCAACTAAAAATAGTCTGTAGAGTCTTTCTCGTTGGCAATTAGAAGTCTCAAAGAAAGCCGCAATTAAACAGGAACCAGTTGTCAGGGATTAAATTGACATTTAGTCACTAATAGTTTTCGAGGGGCGTGGTTCTCGCTTACAAAACATTACGAGGAACAAAGCAAAGCTATTTAAAACACAGCCCTGAGGACTACAGAGAGTCTATAGACCATCATGATAATAATGCATAACATAAAAAACATCGAGTTAGTGTATTTATGCCATTTGACGAACCTTTCTCGATACGTAGGTAATGTTGTTTATCGATAATTGGTTCGAATTCTAAGATTTGTTCTAGATTTGTGACGGAATACATGGAATAAACAGTAAAGATATAGATACAAACTCCTCCAGAAATAGAACGATAGATCTGCCGTCAACTAGACATTCCTTCTCTAAAATTATAAGAGTTGTATCATCAAACTCTGATGAGGAAAATAGTTTTCCGAGAAACATTAACAAAAGAAATCTTAGTTATTGCTTACAAAGACTCTTTCAAACTGTATCACACATTCAAATACATCAGCTTTACGCTTGAGTACCGATGAGCTGTTTTTACAGGTTTGGAAATATATGTCCTTCTTCAGCCGTAAACTACAGCGGAACTTGAGAAATAAATTCTGAAAATCTTATGTTTTAGCATCATTGACTTCATCAGATCGTGTTTCTTTACTTTCAGTCAAGATTTGGCAACAGTGTTACTGACAGTTTAATTAGACATGCTACAGCAATTTTGTTTCCATTATATTGGGCTCGTCTATTATCTGTTTTGCTTTTAAAATGAAGCAGTATGTTATTAAATCAAATTTATTGCGCTCGAGTTAACTTTGATTAATTACTAAGAACTCTGTTGTGTCTGTTTGTGTCACGTTTGAATAGTGATGAGCTACTTAAAGCACTGGCGGGCGGAAGCCCAGTGTTAACAAGTACGAATTCACATGTACTTTTTTGAGCATAAGCTAGAAACAAAACAAAACAAAAAAAACTTATGTTTGAACATCATTGACTTCATCAGATTGTGTTTCTTGTACCAAAGGTACCAGATTAATTTTTTTTGTAATGTTTCGCTTGCCTGTTTTACTGCTGAACTCGAGGAGTAAACTGATTCACAATCGATGTACATGTAAACTTAATATTAAAACTCAACGGCTACATATGTGTATGCAAACAAACAATTGTGTTGCTCTTTTTATCTTTTAATCCGTTAATCTCTATTGTTCAGTTCTGAAATTATCCTGAAACAATTATTCCCCTCACGCTCAGTGAATATTAACAATATTCACTTCACCTTCGGTGGATAATTGTTAAATAGACATTTTTAGCTTGGGCGGATTGTTTCCCCATTTCAGACAATGTGATGATACTCTTGAGAAATCATTCTTTAAAATGTTCAAATAGCTGCGTGTATGTGAATAAATAATTTTTAGACAAATGTAACGAGAACAATTCCCTAGGGCATATCACGTGGTCTGTAATTGTACAACAGACCGCCCACGCAAAAAAAGGCCTCTGTATGCAAGACTAGGACTGTCAGAGGATTGTAACGTCATTGAAACCATTCCATGCAGGGTGGGCAGTGAATTCAAACATTGCTGCAAAAAATGCAGGAATACATTCACTCACCAGATACCGCAAAGAAACTCTTGGTCCACATTTTCCACAAACAATTCAGCAGAATATCCAGACATGATTCAATCGAATAATTGGGAGTTACAAATTACGGAAAAAAATTTAGCGAAAAGATAGACAAAAAAAATGAAACGAAAAGAGAATGATTGAGGGCAGCAACGATCAAGCACGTGCGAGAGCAACAGATCGATATGGAGCTGCAGTCGACAACAACGAGATACTACTGAATAGATGTAATAAATCTAAAGAACCAAATGTATATATAAAGCAGTAAGAAACTTATCGAGCGAACTGTGAGCTTGAATGGAAACTTCCACGAGAAGACGATCGGGCGAGGAGCGAGACGATCAAAATATGGCGGAACGGTATCGAGCCGAGAGGAACTGGGGTAAATAAGCTTCGTGTACGAGAACAGCTTCCGTCCTTAACAACAAAGGGGTTACTAAGGTTTCGAACGTCACGAGCCGCATCACATTACATGATATAAGTCCTTACTGGCTTCGCATTACATGGTATAGCCATGACAACCAACTTATTTCGAGATAGTATTACATGACATGATGATATCACATTACTTATTTCGACCCATTTCGACCTATTTCGACCTGTTTCATGTCTTTTCGACACATGCATGTGTCGTAATATGTCGTAATATGTCGAAAAGTAATTTTGCTACAGATGGCGCTCCATAACATGTTTGTTAAGAAGCCATCATGTCGTCAAGGTTAGTATCAAACCTTTTGGTTGTCAAATATGTCATTTTCTAGCTCTATAGTATAGTGTACTGACTTGTTCAGAGTTGTTTCTTAGTGTCCAAATACTCCTGTTTCAAGTTGGCAATTGTATCCAGGACTACCATAAATCCATGCTTTTGGGAAAATGCCAGAATTTTTTTCACCATCAAATGTTATTCCGTTTGTAAGTGTCCAATAGGCTGGGAAAGAGACGATCACGATTGTGTTGAGGAAAGTTATAACCAAACTAAAACAAATGAATTCCTTTTTTGGTGTGTGTGTGTATGTGTGCATAATTTTCATTGTGTAAATTGAATGTGACAAAGACAAATAGTGGCAATAGCTGTTATTGGAGTTGAGTCCGCTGTCAAATATTCCTTTGTTTAGAGCGGCACACAAACGAGGCTAAAGGGTCAATACAATGCAGAATTGACCCTTTCGCCTCGTTTGCATGTCAAACCGCTGATAACTGCGATAAGAGATATTCAAGGTGCTGGAAATATTTGCCAATCTGAATAGCAACTTGACCTTTGTGTTGTGACTCCAAAGATAACACAAGTCTTGAAAATGACTGAGATTTTAATTATTTATTAGTATTTTTATAATTAATGCACCTTTTTGTGGGGCTGGAAATTACATGTCCTGCTTTTATTCAAATGGTAGGAGTGGAGAACAGAAACCTCAAAAAAGGGAACCCTGAGAAGTGATATCCAGAAAGCTAATTATGACAAAACTGATAACTATTACATTGGTTGCTAGCTTTACTTCCACAAATGAAATGTCAGCTTTTGTCTCTTTTAACTTAAATACAGAAATTTAATTTTTTTCCTTTTTTTTTTTTTGCTGGCAATTTAATGATAGCATCTATATAGTGAAAAAAAGTCTTCCAGAATGCCTAAATTAGTGCTCCTGAGGTTCCCAAACTTCAAACTTTTCTTGGACTACCCTTACTGTGCTGGGTACCCTGAAGCAGGAACTAAACCACTGAATAATTTGGTTGCTAAATATAGCTATGTTTATTTCTATTTGAATGTGCAGAAGGTCTGCCAAAATACCTGATAGAATAACATTCCTTAGAAATCCTGAACATTCAATTTTTCCTGGGGAAGCATGCCCCCACAGTCCCCTACTTTAGACATTTTAAATACACTCAAACCTTCACCAGAGACCATGCAATTGCTTTCATCAAACAGTCAAAGCAATGTCAGCTATGATTTAGGGCAGAAGCATTTTATCTTGCCTAGGTGAAAGGCATCTGTTTAAGGGGTTCTTATCTGAAACGAAATTGACATGTTCTTCTGCTATATTTTTCAGAATACAGCAATGTTACTTTTTATTTTTCATGGAGGAGATCATCCCAAAAATTTAGGCTACAAGGAAGGGGGGGGGGGGGGGCAGGAAAACAATTTGAAGAATAAGGGAGTGAAGGACTCTCTATCAAATACCACAAGCTGGCTTCCAACCCCATACAAAGTCCCTAATGAGTGAATCCTCTTAAGAAATCACAAAAACAAATTGCAGTCAAATGCATAAATAAAAAATAATGGCAAATTTATGATAATATTGTGGAAGTTGGGTATGGTTTGCTTTAACAACCCTTAGGTTGAGGGCAATCAATGTAAGTGGCAAAAAATACAAATCCAAGATTACTGTACTACATTTTGTAGACAAATGTGAAAAACATG
>JAHPZR010002628.1:12500-60000 GCA_019787425.1 Platygyra sinensis
TCAACATCATAGAAGAAACCAACTGCATTACTAAGCTGTCACTTTGCCATTTTACAGTTGTGTGCTAAGTTACCTGGCCATAAATGGAAGCGAGGCTGGAGGTGACCTTGCTTTAATACAGACCTCTCACCTTTTCTCGTGTAAATGCCAACTAGTTAGAATAGGAACAACTTGATTTGCACAATAAAAGCAGTGAGGTCTGTATCAAAACAAGGTCAACTCCAGCCTCGCTGTCATTCAGAGGCCAGGTCACTAAGCCAACAACTGTAAAATGGTTTATTATTGTTTCATGAGAATCAGTATTGTTTTGAGTAGGTCCTGGTTTCTTCTCGACAACATCTGAACTTAGTTTTTGAAATTCAAATAATTAGTCATACGACTTTCGCTATTAGAAGAAAACAGTGATAAAAATCGACGAGCTTTACAATTACACTTTAGTTTGATTATCACGTACGTGTGGTAAAAGAGACTACTGAAAGACAACAAATAAGTTTTCTTGGGTACAGTCACTTAAATTACATAAAATATCTTTGGATCGTGTTTATGATTACATTTATAACGTGTATTATAAAGCTTTCTAACCTTTTTAACATAGCGATGCAGCTTTGAGGACTGATCAAAATCGACGAAATCCTTTTGAAGAGAAACGTTTTTAACATGCTACTCTTGTTCTTGAGAAGTCTTAGAAATGGCAGTGAAATTCTGTTTGGTTCACGGGCACGTCTACAGCGCTTTGTAATAAACTTACGTGTGTAGTTCCCAAATAAGTTATAATCTTTGTAAATTATGCCCTCCATTGCCTCGTGCTTTTCTCGAAACGGCAGATACATTCGAGCAAGTAAAGTTACTATGACAACGATTTTGTCACAGCAGAAAGTGGGGCCCTGGAAACGAGACGTTGAAAAAACGAAAGGAACGGACAACATTTTATGACCGGTTCCAGCCTTCACCTGGCCTCGGTAAAAATGGGGGTCACCGAGCTCGTCTTTTAAGGTGGCCGAACACAGTTTTCAAGTGCCTATTCATAACACTCCTAATCGTATGCAAATTTGAAATATGCTTTAATATTGCAGCCAGTCGGGCCACGTGAGGATATTTCGTGATGATTACGTAAGAGCAGTGTTATAAATACCGAGCGGATGGTTAACTCCACTCACACTCAGTTTTCCAGCGGAACGAGGGGAAGGGAACGACCCACCCTCCCACCCCATCGCTTGGGTCGCACCGCTACTGCCCCTCCCTAAGCCAAGCTGTTCCAGCTTGGCTTAGGCCGCTGGTCAATCGTTATTCCCATGCCTTATTTCAACTGAGTATGAATGCGAGTGTTATGAAATAGAATACTATGCCTAATTCACCATAACTTTTAAACTATTTATGCTTTGGCGCCTATTTTTTGCAAGAGTTAAGGTTAACCACAGAAATATTTATTCTCGCATTTTGACTAGGTTGTATGCTGTTACCATGGCAACGGGGCTAGTTAAAAACAAGGCTTAAATAATGGTTTCTGTTTATTTAAAAAAAAATCCAGTCGTTAGATTGTTTTCATATTTTGCACATTAAGAATTGACATTAAATCCCTTCTGTCAACACGGTTCTAAGAAAATTTGCGATTTTCGTAATCCGCCGTTAATCGTTTTCTGTATTTTTCTGTATTATTAAAAATTTCCTCTGTCAAAATTCAGGTTTTTTTGATAGATCATTCACGTTGTTTCTGATTTATTTTTCTGCCAAATTTCTTGAAATTCTAACGACTGGATCGTTAGAAATCGGCATGTTTCTGCTAAAGCAATCGGTCTCAATTTTTCGAGCGACTGCGCATGCGTTGCATTTAACTGGGTTCTTTCGGTAGCAAACAATAGCTGAAAATTTCTGGGTTCTTTGCATCGTTACCTTTTCTAACATATCTTTGTAATAAAAGACTAAAGCCATCAATACACCGCGTTCAATTATAGAGAAAAATAACACAGATAGTGCGGGTGTTGAGTAAATAAAATGATTGCTCCACTGACGGCATGTTTGTTCTTTGAAATCCTTGTGCACGGGCTAAATATTGCATCAGCAAAAGCACGCGCGAAAACTGTGTTCGGCCACCTTAATTATAAGCACTTAAAGCTAAAATTAAGGGTGTTTTTAGCAGGTCATATTGTTGCTATGGCAACCTTTTGTGCCACAAAATTGACAGCGACTTGTTCACGAATGATTGGGCAGTTTGTTGATACCATGATCTTGGTATCAACTCGTATAGAGTGGTTATAATGACCAATCAAATTCTAAGTCTTAAAAAGTACTGGAAACTGTTTTCAGCCACCTAATACAAGTGACAGTCATTTGAAATCAGCGCGCGCCTAAAGTTGCTTTCGGTGCCATTTAGCATTAAGCGGAAAAGGAAAAACACGAAAGGTTATCCAAAACTAGACCGCATTTGCTTTATTTACATTGAAAATCGTTGTGAAACAAGACGATGAGTGACGATTAATTCAGAGAGTTAATTTATATTACTTTAAAAAGGAAAAAATGAAGTTACATCGGCAAATTACGAACGAGTTAATTGGTCAGGAGGAAATTGAAATGTTCAAAGAGCAAAACCACGAAAAGAAAGGAAAACTGCCATTGAAATAAAAACATTTCAGCGATATTTGTCGTCAATATTAAAACAAAGGAAGCATAATAGAAGTTTCGGACTTAACGGCTGCCGTCCTTCGCAAAGCTTTTTTTTATAGATAAGCTTATCGGAAAACGGATGGCGACGATTATGAACCTGACACCCTGTCGGGCTTGCAGCGAAGTATGCATGAGAAGTTCCTTTCCGAAGGCAGGTCTCCTTTCACTGTCCTTTCACCATTCGAAAGGCAATTGGTGACACCAGAGCAGAACAGCAGTCGACATCAACAAACTCTCTTGCTGTAACACAAGCCAGTTTAAACATCTTCAAGGACCATCAGATTTAAACAGCCGAGTGGCTTTTTTTTCCCGGTGTGGACATTCGCAGCATTTCTGAGCGCCAGTTCAAGAACTTTAAAGGGCTAGTAAGTACAATCCAGAAACCTCACAAAAGGCGAAGAGTTTTCATCGAAAGCGGACGACGAAGAGTAGTGCTGATTCCGTTAAAATTGTAGTTTCTTTTACCGACACGGCCGCACGGCTATTGAGCAAGTTTGAAGCACTCTTCTGTAGGAATTGACGTTTGGCGGTTGATTGTTTAGAATGTCGATAAAAATTCTCTCGTCATATAATTAGTAACACAAATGTATTAAAACACTTTTTGCGGCCGTATTGATTACTGTTTTCCAAAAATAGATATATTTTCCTGACGGAGTACGCGTTAGTTCGCTGAATTCTGTTATGCAGTCATTCTCGTCCCCAGAGGCCGCGCTCCTTTTGGAAAGATGAATGGATAGATAAGCGCGCGCATCACCGGATGTGAAGTAACAAACTTCCCCTTGCTTTAGAACCTTAATAACTTAATAACTTAATAACCTCGACCGTCCGGTCGTTACGGGAAAATCTCAAACCTCGGCCTACCGTATTGACCTCGCTATCGCTCGGTCAATACGTCAAGGCCTCAGTTTGAGATTTTCCCGTAACGACCTCACTCTCGGTTATTAAGTAGTTTATATTCTCGTTTCTTTTGTCTAAACGGATTCATGACCCTGACCAGGGCTGAGACAGAAAGGTACGATATTGTTGGCTTTTCTAAGGTGACCACCGAGTCTTTGGCCTCGGGAACAGGCTCTTAGGAGTCAAATGAATTAGGTGAGGGCAATCTTGCAGGTGAACTTTGAGCCGGGCCAAGACTCTTTCTTCCGGTGGGAAAACAAGACTGATGTGGTCCCCGCCGACCGCGTGACTCTACATAGGGAACTTGCATAAGACGAGTGTAAGGGAAAGGTCCAGAGGTGTTAATTTGTCAATAGGTTGCGTTTTTTCCAGTTATTCTATGATATTTCGCTTATGTTGAACGTGAGAAGATTACGCGTGGTTGTGGATAGTCTTACCAGTGCCGCGAAAGTGTGAGACTGCGTAATTTCCGCATGGTGTTGACACTGAGGTTTGTGAAGGGTTTGTTGAACTGCGGTTACGCCAAATTAAGTAGTCTGTGGCAGGCATATTAATATTGCTTCGTCGATGTTTAGCACTTACCTGATCGAACCCTGGAAAAAGCCACTTTCGACTCGGGAAAATTGGATCTAGGTCTAGTTTCAGCGGGCTCTAACGCCATTGAACCATAGGACAGTCTTTGTGCAGATAAGGTGACAATTTGTGTACTATGTTTAATTCAGTTTGTTGTCTATTTCATGCGAAATCCTGTTGTTTATCGGACCACGAAAAAAGTAGTGTTTTTCTGACTATTTCAGTTGTTACGCAAGCCTTAACCAGGCACTCTATCGCTGCAGCAAACAACTGGTCAACTTAAAAATTTCTAGAGTAAAATAACCTCGCCGGAAGTCAGGTTACTGAATAAATGTTCTGAAATTTGCGTCATTTTAAACTTCGACTCGATGGAATGCTTCTAGGGACATTAACTTACTGCCCGGCGTCAGATAGAGGCTTTTAATCGGCGTTTGGACGATTTTCATTGATTTTAATTGTCAAGTACAGTAAAATGAGTCCTAATCTTACTAACCCTGTTTTCAAAAAAACCAGGCATAAATATTTCACAGAAATCGCAAAGGAGTAACTGTAAATTCGTTCAAGACCAGTGAAACGTCTTTCACGATTCCCTCGTACATGCATGTTACTTTGTCGGCGAGCTCATGTGGCAAAAAAGTACTTTTGTAGGTGTAATCAGCCTCGTATTCTTTGCCTGGGCTCTAAGGCATTGTAGAGTGATGACAGATTACTATGTGACACTGAAATATCAGGCAAAACACAGAGCTATCGCCTGAAAAGTGTTTGCAACTTTAAAGTGACTCGATTCTCCTTTATTTTGCTTTGCAAACAACATATTGGACTAGAGGCGCTTAATCCATTGAGATATATACCTGAAGTTATGAAAACCGGGTCGGCAAACGTTAACTTTTCGTGTGACTTTCTACAACTTTCCCTGTCAAATATTAGCATGTTTACTGTGTTGTTCACGGCTGATGGCGGTTTTTCTGTTCACTTTTGCTTGCTTTCTGGTTAGGGATTTGTGGATGTAGACATAGTTGCCACCCCACCCCTATGTTTTTGTCCCTAACCACAATTCTGTCTTTAACACAAGTGACAGTTATTTGAAAACAGTGCGCGCCTAAAGCTGGTTTCGGTGTCCCCTAGCAGTTTACTTTTAGATATTGGTCACTTTGAGAAAAGTTTCCCGGAGAGCATCATGTAAAGCTCTGAGATGGGACAAAGTTATTACTATTGGCAGAGTCTGCATCGTGCAATATCGTATTAATATTCTCGTTTCATTTGGCTAGATTTTCATTGTTTTTAATTGCCAAGTAGTAAAATGAGTCCTCGTCTTTGCTAACTCTGTTTTCAAAAAAACAGGCATAAATAAAAATAGGAAGAAAATCCATAATTAAACGAGGGCGAGGGAAAAGGAAAGGGACGTAGAAAAATAAACGGGCATGAGGGATAATAATTATGGAGCTCATTAACCTAAAAAAAATGCTAAAAAAATACTGCAGGCAAAAGTGTCTACTATATATGTCACCAACCATGCCATCTTAAGTTCAAGTCCAGCAAAAAGTCTCTTTCTCAGTGTCTCTGTCGCTCCCTTCCCCATTGGCAAGGCTGGAGGGAGGGGACGGAGAGAAAGGACTCGGGTGGAAAAACTCTTAACAAACTAATGTTCTCACAAAATGTCAAACTTACATCTAATTTAATAAGAAAATGTACGCAGGTTCCAAGCAGACTAAATCATTGAATTTGACTTCTATTTTATTTCAACATTTATTACAAAGGGCCTTACAGTATGTACTGTAGATTAGCGTTTTCAGGGGGGATCCAGTGTATTTATAGGAGGGGATGCACCACTAAGCAATGACTGACTGGTGAGGTAAACAAATTTCAAAATCGATACGGAGAGGGTTTCATCTCCGGGGGGTTCATCCCTTGCACACTCCCCCTAGATCCGTCCCTGGTTTTAAGGTAAGCAATGACAGCAATGTAAAACCCTAAACCTCGAACAATACTCTATGCTATGTGTATAAACCTTTCTTATTCTAGTGTGTACGTTAATTGCAATGGTTTTTAGTCTTGACGAAGAAAGGAAGAGGCGAACTTTTAAACGTTTGTAGTGTGAGTCACGAATTCGAAGCTTTGAGCACAGGCGATCCAGCACCTTGCACATCAAAACCCTGGAAAGCACAGGGTTCGTATCTTCATTTTCAAAAAAAATATCTTCAATTAAGCGCAATGATAATACGATTCCTTTCTAGTGAAATGTTTTGGTAAAATGAACTGGTTCATGACAAGACCTTAATCGGTTGCTGAGAAACGACGTTAAATATAAATACATGCAAGTACCTCAAAGCCTACAACTGTACAGTGACAAACACACCTTTTAAGACAGTCAACCGAGCCAAAGGTTTTAATCGGAGCGTGGGATGCAAAATAAAGGGTCTAATTTCACAGCGCTTCAACAATAATTTACTAAAGGGACTGAGTGGAATCTAATTCGGTCACTGGTATGATAACAGACCGAATTTGACCACGTAAAACCCTTTTAAGAAATTTTGACTACAAACTCTAACCACATACAATGTTTTGTTTTGTTTTCTTGTTGCATTAAAAGTCCAAATGACGCACAGGTTTCATTTCGAACGCCTCCGTTGTCTTAACTCCACGTAAAACATTTTCTAAATGTTCCATTTCCAAGTCTTGAATGACGTCACAGTCTGGCGTGGAGGGACGGGAGCTCGCTGCACTTCCGGTTATACCAGCGAGGCGAGATCCCCGGATGAGAGGAGAGTCAACGTTCACCTTATTTTTGCGTTTGCACTTCCGGGAAAGGAGAACGAGGATTACAACTAGAACGATGCAGAGAATGAAGAAACCGGCCATGGAAATTCCCATAATAATCATTGGATTCTTGTACCAGCTCTTCGTGGGTACAGAGACTGGAATCTCATCGGTATTCGCTGTAGTGGACAAGCTTGCGGTGCTTTCAGCTGGTGAGGAATAAAAGGCATTGTTAATACTATAACAGTAAGTTGAATCTCTTTGTAGAAAGGATAGAGAGCGGAAAAACAAAACTACCGAAAAAGAGAGTATTATTTAAGCAATAGACCACAAGTTTCTATGGTTTATAGCCTGATAAACCACGCGGGATGTTGGTAGAACACGAGAAGAATTTGTAAATCACGAGCCGCAGGCGAGTGATTTACGAATTCTTCGAGGGTTCTACCAACATCGCAAGTGTTTTATCAGCCTATAAACCATAGAAACTTGTGGTCTATTGCTTTTATATAATAATTAAGAAGGCGCGTGATTTTTCCATGGGTTTACCGGCACAATAACATAGCTGATTGACCAATCAGAGCGCGCGCATTGATTTGGTTATTATATAAATGAGTATCATAGAGGGCTATACGTTTATTAGCTTTGGCTATTTAGGGCGGAAAAATAGAGCGGGGGAAATAACAGAGAGCGAAAAAAAAACCACTATGCATCGCGGGAAAAAAACTGAGAGGGTGGGAAAAATAGAGCGCAAGAAAATTAAAGCGCGAGGAAAACTAGAGGGCGGGGAAAAATTGAGGGCGTCAACTGAACACAATACGGGGAAAAAATAGAGCGAGGGAATAGTAAAGAGGGGAAAATTGAGGGCAAGAAAGCGAGGAACGTTTGCTCTGTTAGGCTGCTCTTCGACTGGGTGGGATTAGCAACAAAAATGGGCCCTCTGCTACAAACGATCACATATTACAAAATATGCCATACTGAAACGACAAAACAAAGTGACAGTCTGAAAAGAGGACTTGAATTGGCCAGGCTTGACTGTTCTTGATTGTATGTTCTCAGGATGCTTACAAAGCAGTAACGCAGATATTGTACCAGGTAATCGTTTGTAACTTTGTAACGTTTGCAAAATTTGGAACTCTCTACCTGAGAAAATTAGAAATGAGCCTATTTTAACTAATTTTAAGCGCCTTTTGAAAACAGTCTCTTTTTAGAAAATGCATTAGGTTTCTACAGTCATTGTTAATTGGTAAATAGCTTATAGTAGTTATAGTTTCTTTTTCTTGTTGCATTTTCTTTTTTTTTTCTCGAAGATATTAGCTTTTAAGCTACACTTAAAATTCGAGGTTAAATAAAGTCATGTTATGTTTTTATGTTGTAGCAAAAACTCACGCTTTTGAACAAATGTATCGTACTCTGGGGTTTTCTGTTACACACACGATCTTTCTCAGATATTCCACGCACAGTCATTGGTCAGTTTCTTGGGGGCGATATTTAACAATTATCCTGCGAAATCGCGCGGAATATCGTCTGATACTTAGCCGACGAGGCCGTAGGCCGAGTCGGCTAAAATCAGACGAAATTCCGCGAGATTAAGCAGGATAATTGTTTTATTATTCAACAAATTGGTAACAAAATTGACTTCCAAGCTCGTAACATTTTTAAACCTTTCTGTCGACATTTTTTCACTTCACTTTTTCTTCCCACGTACGAAGCTACGTATCGCCGGATATCCGTTACCTACGGATGACAGATATCGAGAGCATCATGACCATATTTGGATAGTGTTACAATTTGTTGAATAATAATTTATAATACCGTATTCGGCCCGTTTGATCTGAATTTTTTTTCTCTGGAACGAAAGAAATATTAACTTCGCGTTTGGGCTAGAAGACGACGAAAAAAATCAATCATACTAAAAATAAAAGGTCAATTTAAGGAAGGAAAAGACTTCAATACCTTCAATGTTTTCTGTTGTTGAAATCTCACTTGGAACCTCGGTAACCGCCGACTCACCAAACACATTCACCGTCACCTCAGTTTGACGGGAACATGATGGCTTGCCGAGATCACGTGCAACAATCAGCAGCCGATACTCTTTCGTCTTTAGTTGGCCAACAACTATAAGTTCACCATTCTCTTCCCCCATTTTAAAAGCTCCCTCAAGATAGCTTGCGTAAGACAGGCTATACCTCACTTCTCCATTAAGCTCGCTGTCTTTATCAGAGGCAGATATCACCGTCAGAAGCGTTCCCGGACGAGTGTGCTGTGAGATGTTAAACCACTTTGTTTGGAAAGAGTCAAAAACAGGACAGTTATCATTTACATCAAGAACACTTATGTACATGTACACGAAGCTGGACTTGCGCGGTGTGTCCATTGTCCGAAGCAATGATCTTCAGCTTAAACAGGTGCTGAGACAAACTCTCGTAATCTAAAGCCGATGAGGTGACGACTTCACCCGACATGCTATCGATTGTGAAAGATGGGCTGGCCACATTGCCGTTGTCTAACGAGAACAAAAGCTGGCCATTTCGTCCTGAGTCGGCATCGCTCGCTTTCACTTGGAGAATTTTCGTTCCGATGGGACTATTTTCTAACACGGTCCCATTGTAGAGCGGAGCAGCAAAAACTGGAGCGTGAAGGTTCGGTTTAGCTGTTGTGTTACACGCCGCACCGTCATATCCAGGATAGCACTCACAAGTATTCGGTAAAATACAATCTCCTTTGCTGGAACAATGATTGAGACTGGAACAGTCAGCCGCACTGCATGCTGGACCATGCCATAGAGGCTCGCAGGCGCAAGTGTCATAACCAGTACAAAGCCCGTGACCTACGCACAATGAAAATGGATATTTTGGAGTTAAACCTAAGCTTATGTCATAGATTAATAAGGTGGTTATGTCAACAGTTTTGGATCGCAGACATTACCATTTATCTTCATTTTTTCAAAGCTACTTCCCTTAAAATTATAAATGGTCGGTGCAAATCAATTTAACAAAATTGAAACAGCCGACAAACATTGTCTCAAAAAACTAAGCGCATAACAAAGAAAAAGGTAAACTCAACATGACATGTATACAGTTACTGTCTTTTCTCGTCATCGTATGTCCTCAAGACAAAACGTTTCCTCACCTGAGCAATAATTAACGCCTTCACAGGACACATTTGCGCAGTCAGCCCCAGTGTACCCTACATCGCAGTTACAGAGGTCTGCTTCTAAACACTGACCATGTCCAGAACAGTTGTTCACGGAAAGACACAAAGCAAGACTGCAGTTGACACCGCTAAAGCCAGCATAACATCTGAAATTAAGAAATGAAATGAGAGGAGAGGAGAGGAAAGGTGACCACTGAAGAGGACAGAACGAGACAGAAAAAGGGAAGAGAGGATCGGAGACGATACGAAAGGAGAGGACAGGATTGACGTTGAGAGGCGACAGGTAAATGGAGTCAAGAGAAGGGACAACAGGACAGAACAGCAGAGAGGATGACGTGATGTGAACAGAGCTAAGGTTTAAGTTAAGTGATGCAAGATAAGATAATGTAGCACACTTGATCGAGTACTGATAAGAATTTACCTGCAAGTGAGATCACCAACTTGTTTCTCCTGCATACAAACTCCGTTTCCGCTACAGTTTCCAAGACTCGCACAATCTGCTATTTCACTGCAGTTGACGCCTTGGAATCCTGGGTAACATTTGCAAGTGTCGCTTGACACGCACTCGCCTTGACCAGAACATTGGTTGACGCCTGCGCAGTCAGGGAGAGCGCAGCTGGCCCCAGCCCAGCCTGAATCGCAGTCACATTTGTAGAAAGCTACGCAGCGCCCATGACCTAGGGAAAGGTTAGGGGGTAGTCTCCAATTAGCCTTACCCCTAGCTTAACGACAGACTTAAGAAAAGGTTCATTGGAAAATGTGAGGTGAGGAAAGTGACAAAAGAGAACTCTTACCAGAGCAACGGTCGAGAGATCCGCAAGAGAACTGGGTACAATCTTTACCAGTCCACTCCTTATCACACTTGCATAGGTCATAATCAATACAGATGCCTCGTCCAGAGCAATCGGACACATTAGAGCAAGTTGGGATTATACTGCAATCACGACCTGAAGACAAGATAAAAAAATAATTTCATTACACCTTTTGTTATTAGGCCAGCTACACCCACATACCGATTAATTTCTACATTTTCCGTCTGAATCAAAACTATACTCCCACACTTTAAAAAAAAATCCAGTCGTTAGATTGTTTTCATATTTTGCACACTAAGAAATGACATTAAATCCCTTCTGTCAACACGGTTCTAATAAAATTTTGACATAGGCGATTTTCGTAATTCGCCGTTAATCGTTTTCTGTATTATTAAAAATTTCCTATGTCAAATTTCAGATCTTTTTCGATAGATCATTTATGTGGTCTCTGATCTATTTTTCTGCCAAATTTCTTGAAATTCTTAAGACTGGATCGTTAGAAATCGGCATGTTTCTGCTAAAGCAATCGGTCTCAATTTTTCGAGCAACTGCGCATGCGTTGCATTTAACTGGGTTCTTTCGGTTCTTTCGGTAACAAACAAAAGCTGAAAATTGCTGGGTTCTTTGCATCGTTACCTTTTCTAACATATCTTTGTAATAAAAGACTAAAACCATCAATACTCTGCGTTCAAGTATAGAGAAACACAACACAGATAGTGCGAGTGTTGAGTAAATAAAATGATCGCTCTACTGACGGCATGTTTGTTTTTTGAAATCCTTGTGCACGTGCTAAATATTGCATCAGCAAAAGCACGCACGAAAACTGTGTTCGGCCACCTTAAGTTACTTACCTATGAATCCTTCATGACAGCGACATTGATCTGTCTTCTGGCATATCCCATTAATAGGACTCGTGCAGTTGTTAACGTTGTAGCAGGTGGCTGCAATGCAGTGAAAAAAGTGAGGAATTCGAGAAAACGGATCACTGATGAGTGTTGCAGAGAAGGTAGCGGAGTCTAAGTTGAACTAGAAGTGAATGCAAGTCGTGAGTGGTGACACCATTAAAAAAGGATTGGTATCTTAGACAAGAAGTAGATCGAGGCTTTGTGCGGGAACCTGGTTCCCGTGTCTTGCGGTCGAATTTTTCTGCAGCACTGCAATTCTTGAATTACGCGCAATGTACCTTTAACGACAGTATGAAAGTCACCAGTCAATTGCTATTTGTAATATAACTCTCACCTTTCTGCTCACAAGTAGCGCCTTCCCAGCCGTCTTCGCATTCACAAAATCCTTTAACGCATTTCCCATGTGCTGTTGAGCAGTCCGTGCAATTTCCTGAGTAGAAGAAGAAAAAAATTGTTTACCACACTTTTTACCACTTCGGATTTGCAGGACCACAGTTAAGGTAAAATAAATTAAGACACGGTTTTCCTTGACAAGTTTGCCTTTAATCGAAATAACAATAATACATTTGTAAGGAATCAAAATTAAAAGAATTTCAATTCAAACTTATTCATAGAATTGTAGTAACAATTTTCTTAATAACTAATTGGAAAAATACTCCTCCCCCAATGTATGCACCACAAGAGACACGTTTGAACGATTTTTAAAATATATATTAAGGCGTGTCATAATGTCCTATATATATATGATACAGTATTATTTTTTTTAATTATTAATTAGAAGAAATAC
This sequence comes from Platygyra sinensis, assembly GCA_019787425.1. NCBI lineage: Eukaryota > Metazoa > Cnidaria > Anthozoa > Scleractinia > Merulinidae > Platygyra > Platygyra sinensis. Next base: position 25,046 of record JAHPZR010002628.1, read on the forward strand.
TCCTTCACTGTACATGCATTGAACTGGCAACATTGGAACTAAGAACCTAGAAGGGAATAAACAATTTGTTCGTTACGTTTCACCATAACTGGCTAATGCACTGAAACAAAACAGGACTCCTTCTTTATTTGAAAACAGCGGCTGTGATTTAATGTCAACGTTGCAATTTATTGTTATCTGGTTTTCAGGTCTAACAATAACAGCGGATGTACGTCATAGTCACGTGATGGCCCGTCAGTACTTGAATGTCCTGTTTACACCGACAGTAGCATTTAAAGGCCACACGGAGGGGCTCTGTGGAGTCATGGATAATGACCCGTCCAACGACTTGAAGGGCCCTGATGGAGAGCAGTATAACGATCCTATCCATTTCGCCGATTCCTGTAAGTGAAACGTAATGTGCATTTCATGTAGATGTGGCTAAGATTATTAATCACCATTTAGTTGGCAGTGTAAGTCATGTAAAAGTGCATAACTAGTATTTGAAACAAGGCTCGTTCCAAAGAAGAATTAGGTCGAACGATGGTGCTTTAAAACCAACGCGATGTTCGTATAATCTCTGAAAACGTTAGTGTTTGCTTGCATTAGATAATGCGTGTATAAGCTAACCTTATGCATCGACTGTAAGTCAAAAAAAATATTTCAAACATTTCATTTCCTTTCAGGGCGTATAACCGCTGTCCACAATGACTCCGGCCTTAGAGGAACATGGTCATGGAATTCATCCAACTTTCACTTTGATGACGTCATGGACTCGTCATACAATGACCCTAACTATGTTCCTGTGTATTCTTTAGATGGTATTAGTGACGTCGTTGTCGAGGTACGAAGCTTGCTGAACTGATAATTTCAATCTATAATCATATTTTTTTTCAATTTATTACGTAGCCAAAAAGGGTTTTGAACTTTCTTATGTCCCTTATAGCCTTTTGCAGAAGCCTGTATGTGATCTTTTCAAGAACAAAAAAGGTCTTAGCCTTTACATCTTTAATGCAATTTACCGGACTAAATAGAAGCAAGTCGGGGTAAACTGGGATGTTTTTGTAAGTCTAACAGTCTCATGAGAGTTTTTTTCATCTCTGTTGCATTGCAGAAAGCCACTGCAGCCTGCTCGGCTCTTGGACTCTCAGACTCAATGCTGAAGAGCTGTATCTATGACGTAGCCGTGACAAATGACACGTCGCTGACTGCTCAAGAAACTCTGCAGCAAGGTGAGTAGAGACAGTAGAACAACAATATCAAAATCATCATCATCATCATCATCATCATCATCATCAGTAACATCAATAACAACAACAACAGCAACACGGACGACGGCGACGACAACATATCACAGTAAAACCAAATAACTGCTCCGTGTTTGGAATTGGCAGAACCACTGAACTAGAATTTCTTAACACATCGATACTTGCCAAACTTAAATTTACTTCCCTAACGAATCGTGTGGCCTCAGACTCCGTCTTTCATTATTGATGCCGATTATCTGATGCATAATTGTTGTAATTTTTGTTTCTGTGTTGAAGACTGCCTTGATCAGTGTTCTGGAAAAGGAAGATGTGTTAATGCCACGTGTCAGTGTATGATTGGTTGGTCGGGTGACAGCTGTGAAATCGGTAGGTGATGCTGCTAATTGTATGTATCACAGCCAATCAGAGGGTTGGAAAACGTGTAATTGTGGACATTGACCCATTCCGCGAAATCTTCGAAAAGCGCCACGCTTATATGAGAATAGATGTTATTGTTTTATTTTTTTGTTTTTTTGTTTTTGATATCTTTATTTACCATCTACATATGTTTACCTAGTTTACAATGTTACCAGTTCAATGCATGTACAGTGAAGGAGTATTTCTTCTAATTAATAATTAAAAAAAATAATACTGTATCATATATATATAGGACATTATGACACGCCTTAATATATATTTTAAAAATCGTTCAAACGTGTCTCTTGTGGTGCATACATTGGGGGAGGAGTATTTTTCCAATTAGTTATTAAGAAAATTGTTACTACAATTCTATGAATAAGTTTGAATTGAAATTCTTTTAATTTTGATTCCTTACAAATGTATTATTGTTATTTCGATTAAAGGCAAACTTGTCAAGGAAAACCGTGTCTTAATTTATTTTACCTTAACTGTGGTCCTGCAAATCCGAAGTGGTAAAAGTGTGGTAAACAATTTTTTTCTTCTTCTACTCAGGAAATTGCACGGACTGCTCAACAGCACATGGGAAATGCGTTAAAGGATTTTGTGAATGCGAAGACGGCTGGGAAGGCGCTACTTGTGAGCAGAAAGGTGAGAGTTATATTACAAATAGCAATTGACTGGTGACTTTCATACTGTCGTTAAAGGTACATTGCGCGTAATTCAAGAATTGCAGTGCTGCAGAAAAATTCGACCGCAAGACACGGGAACCAGGTTCCCGCACAAAGCCTCGATCTACTTCTTGTCTAAGATACCAATCCTTTTTAATGGTGTCACCACTCACGACTTGCATTCACTTCTAGTTCAACTTAGACTCCGCTACCTTCTCTGCAACACTCATCAGTGATCCGTTTTCTCGAATTCCTCACTTTTTTCACTGCATTGCAGCCACCTGCTACAACGTTAACAACTGCACGAGTCCTATTAATGGGATATGCCAGAAGACAGATCAATGTCGCTGTCATGAAGGATTCATAGGTAAGTAACTTAAGGTGGCCGAACACAGTTTTCGTGCGTGCTTTTGCTGATGCAATATTTAGCACGTGCACAAGGATTTCAAAAAACAAACATGCCGTCAGTAGAGCGATCATTTTATTTACTCAACACTCGCACTATCTGTGTTGTGTTTCTCTCTACTTGAACGCAGAGTATTGATGGTTTAGTCTTTTATTACAAAGATATGTTAGAAAAGGTAACGATGCAAAGAACCCAGCAATTTTCAGCTTTTGTTTGTTACCGAAAGAACCGAAAGAACCCAGTTAAATGCAACGCATGCGCAGTTGCTCGAAAAATTGAGACCGATTGCTTTAGCAGAAACATGCCGATTTCTAACGATCCAGTCTTTAGAATTTCAAGAAATTTGGCAGAAAAATAGATCAGAGACCACATAAATGATCTATCGAAAAAGATCTGAAATTTGACATAGGAAATTTTTAATAATACAGAAAACGATTAACGGCGAATTACGAAAATCGCCTGTGTCAAAATTTTATTAGAACCGTGTTGACAGAAGGGATTTAATGTCATTTCTTAGTGTGCAAAATATGAAAACAATCTAACGACTGGATTTTTTTTTTAAAGTGTGGGAGTATAGTTTTGATTCAGACGGAAAATGTAGAAATTAATCGGTATGTGGGTGTAGCTGGCCTAATAACAAAAGGTGTAATGAAATTATTTTTTTATCTTGTCTTCAGGTCGTGATTGCAGTATAATCCCAACTTGCTCTAATGTGTCCGATTGCTCTGGACGAGGCATCTGTATTGATTATGACCTATGCAAGTGTGATAAGGAGTGGACTGGTAAAGATTGTACCCAGTTCTCTTGCGGATCTCTCGACCGTTGCTCTGGTAAGAGTTCTCTTTTGTCACTTTCCTCACCTCACATTTTCCAATGAACCTTTTCTTAAGTCTGTCGTTAAGCTAGGGGTAAGGCTAATTGGAGACTACCCCCTAACCTTTCCCTAGGTCATGGGCGCTGCGTAGCTTTCTACAAATGTGACTGCGATTCAGGCTGGGCTGGGGCCAGCTGCGCTCTCCCTGACTGCGCAGGCGTCAACCAATGTTCTGGTCAAGGCGAGTGCGTGTCAAGCGACACTTGCAAATGTTACCCAGGATTCCAAGGCGTCAACTGCAGTGAAATAGCAGATTGTGCGAGTCTTGGAAACTGTAGCGGAAACGGAGTTTGTATGCAGGAGAAACAAGTTGGTGATCTCACTTGCAGGTAAATTCTTATCAGTACTCGATCAAGTGTGCTACATTATCTTATCTTGCATCACTTAACTTAAACCTTAGCTCTGTTCACATCACGTCATCCTCTCTGCTGTTCTGTCCTGTTGTCCCTTCTCTTGACTCCATTTACCTGTCGCTCAATCCTGTCCTCTCCTTTCGTATCGTCACCATTTATCTTCATTTTTTCAAAGCTACTTCCCTTAAAATTATAAATGGTCGGTGCAAATCAATTTAACAAAATTGAAACAGCCGACAAACATTGTCTCAAAAAACTAAGCGGATAACAAAGAAAAAGGTAAACTCAACATGACATGTATACAGTTACTGTCTTTTCTCGTCATCGTATGTCCTCAAGAAAAACGTTTCCTCACCTGAGCAATAATTAACGCCTTCACAGGACACATTTGCGCAGTCAGCCCCAGTGTACCCTACATCGCAGCTACAGAGGTCTGCTTCTAAACACTGACCATGTCCAGAACAGTTGTTCACGGAAAGACACAAAGCAAGACTGCAGTTGACACCGCTAAAGCCAGCATAACATCTGAAATTAAGAAATGAAATGAGAGGAGAGGAGAGGAAAGGTGACCATTGAAGAGGACAGAACGAGACAGAAAAAGGGAAGAGAGGATCGGAGACGATACGAAAGGAGAGGACAGGATTGAGCGACAGGTAAATGGAGTCAAGAGAAGGGACAACAGGACAGAACAGCAGAGAGGATGACGTGATGTGAACAGAGCTAAGGTTTAAGTTAAGTGATGCAAGATAAGATAATGTAGCACACTTGATCGAGTACTGATAAGAATTTACCTGCAAGTGAGATCACCAACTTGTTTCTCCTGCATACAAACTCCGTTTCCGCTACAGTTTCCAAGACTCGCACAATCTGCTATTTCACTGCAGTTGACGCCTTGGAATCCTGGGTAACATTTGCAAGTGTCGCTTGACACGCACTCGCCTTGACCAGAACATTGGTTGACGCCTGCGCAGTCAGGGAGAGCGCAGCTGGCCCCAGCCCAGCCTGAATCGCAGTCACATTTGTAGAAAGCTACGCAGCGCCCATGACCTAGGGAAAGGTTAGGGGGTAGTCTCCAATTAGCCTTACCCCTAGCTTAACGACAGACTTAAGAAAAGGTTCATTGGAAAATGTGAGGTGAGGAAAGTGACAAAAGAGAACTCTTACCAGAGCAACGGTCGAGAGATCCGCAAGAGAACTGGGTACAATCTTTACCAGTCCACTCCTTATCACACTTGCATAGGTCATAATCAATACAGATGCCTCGTCCAGAGCAATCGGACACATTAGAGCAAGTTGGGATTATACTGCAATCACGACCTGAAGACAAGATAAAAAAATAATTTCATTACACCTTTTGTTATTAGGCCAGCTACACCCACATACCGATTAATTTCTACATTTTCCGTCTGAATCAAAACTATACTCCCACACTTTAAAAAAAAAATCCAGTCGTTAGATTGTTTTCATATTTTGCACACTAAGAAATGACATTAAATCCCTTCTGTCAACACGGTTCTAATAAAATTTTGACACAGGCGATTTTCGTAATTCGCCGTTAATCGTTTTCTGTATTATTAAAAATTTCCTATGTCAAATTTCAGATCTTTTTCGATAGATCATTTATGTGGTCTCTGATCTATTTTTCTGCCAAATTTCTTGAAATTCTAAAGACTGGATCGTTAGAAATCGGCATGTTTCTGCTAAAGCAATCGGTCTCAATTTTTCGAGCAACTGCGCATGCGTTGCATTTAACTGGGTTCTTTCGGTTCTTTCGGTAACAAACAAAAGCTGAAAATTGCTGGGTTCTTTGCATCGTTACCTTTTCTAACATATCTTTGTAATAAAAGACTAAAACCATCAATACTCTGCGTTCAAGTAGAGAGAAACACAACACAGATAGTGCGAGTGTTGAGTAAATAAAATGATCGCTCTACTGACGGCATGTTTGTTTTTTGAAATCCTTGTGCACGTGCTAAATATTGCATCAGCAAAAGCACGCACGAAAACTGTGTTCGGCCACCTTAAGTTACTTACCTATGAATCCTTCATGACAGCGACATTGATCTGTCTTCTGGCATATCCCATTAATAGGACTCGTGCAGTTGTTAACGTTGTAGCAGGTGGCTGCAATGCAGTGAAAAAAGTGAGGAATTCGAGAAAACGGATCACTGATGAGTGTTGCAGAGAAGGTAGCGGAGTCTAAGTTGAACTAGAAGTGAATGCAAGTCGTGAGTGGTGACACCATTAAAAAAGGATTGGTATCTTAGACAAGAAGTAGATCGAGGCTTTGTGCGGGAACCTGGTTCCCGTGTCTTGCGGTCGAATTTTTCTGCAGCACTGCAATTCTTGAATTACGCGCAATGTACCTTTAACGACAGTATGAAAGTCACCAGTCAATTGCTATTTGTAATATAACTCTCACCTTTCTGCTCACAAGTAGCGCCTTCCCAGCCGTCTTCGCATTCACAAAATCCTTTAACGCATTTCCCATGTGCTGTTGAGCAGTCCGTGCAATTTCCTGAGTAGAAGAAGAAAAAAATTGTTTACCACACTTTTACCACTTCGGATTTGCAGGACCACAGTTAAGGTAAAATAAATTAAGACACGGTTTTCCTTGACAAGTTTGCCTTTAATCGAAATAACAATAATACATTTGTAAGGAATCAAAATTAAAAGAATTTCAATTCAAACTTATTCATAGAATTGTAGTAACAATTTTCTTAATAACTAATTGGAAAAATACTCCTCCCCCAATGTATGCACCACAAGAGACACGTTTGAACGATTTTTAAAATATATATTAAGGCGTGTCATAATGTCCTATATATATATGATACAGTATTATTTTTTTTAATTATTAATTAGAAGAAATACTCCTTCACTGTACATGCATTGAACTGGTAACATTGTAAACTAGGTAAACATATGTAGATGGTAAATAAAGATATCAAAAACAAAAAAACAAAAAAATAAAACAATAACATCTATTCTCATATAAGCGTGGCGCTTTTCGAAGATTTCGCGGAATGGGTCAATGTCCACAATTACACGTTTTCCAACCCTCTGATTGGCTGTGATACATACAATTAGCAGCATCACCTACCGATTTCACAGCTGTCACCCGACCAACCAATCATACACTGACACGTGGCATTAACACATCTTCCTTTTCCAGAACACTGATCAAGGCAGTCTTCAACACAGAAACAAAAATTACAACAATTATGCATCAGATAATCGGCATCAATAATGAAAGACGGAGTCTGAGGCCACACGATTCGTTAGGGAAGTAAATTTAAGTTTGGCAAGTATCGATGTGTTAAGAAATTCTAGTTCAGTGGTTCTGCCAATTCCAAACACGGAGCAGTTATTTGGTTTTACTGTGATATGTTGTCGTCGCCGTCGTCCGTGTTGCTGTTGTTGTTGTTATTGATGTTACTGATGATGATGATGATGATGATGATGATGATGATTTTGATATTGTTGTTCTACTGTCTCTACTCACCTTGCTGCAGAGTTTCTTGAGCAGTCAGCGACGTGTCATTTGTCACGGCTACGTCATAGATACAGCTCTTCAGCATTGAGTCTGAGAGTCCAAGAGCCGAGCAGGCTGCAGTGGCTTTCTGCAATGCAACAGAGATGAAAAAAAACTCTCATGAGACTGTTAGACTTACAAAAACATCCCAGTTTACCCCGACTTGCTTCTATTTAGTCCGGTAAATTGCATTAAAGATGTAAAGGCTAAGACCTTTTTTGTTCTTGAAAAGATCACATACAGGCTTCTGCAAAAGGCTATAAGGGACATAAGAAAGTTCAAAACCCTTTTTGGCTACGTAATAAATTGAAAAAAAATATGATTATAGATTGAAATTATCAGTTCAGCAAGCTTCGTACCTCGACAACGACGTCACTAATACCATCTAAAGAATACACAGGAACATAGTTAGGGTCATTGTATGACGAGTCCATGACGTCATCAAAGTGAAAGTTGGATGAATTCCATGACCATGTTCCTCTAAGGCCGGAGTCATTGTGGACAGCGGTTATACGCCCTGAAAGGAAATGAAATGTTTGAAATATTTTTTTTGACTTACAGTCGATGCATAAGGTTAGCTTATACACGCATTATCTAATGCAAGCAAACACTAACGTTTTCAGAGATTTATACGAACATCGCGTTGGTTTTAAAGCACCATCGTTCGACCTAATTCTTCTTTGGAACGAGCCTTGTTTCAAATACTAGTTATGCACTTTTACATGACTTACACTGCCAACTAAATGGTGATTAATAATCTTAGCCACATCTACATGAAATGCACATTACGTTTCACTTACAGGAATCGGCGAAATGGATAGGATCGTTATACTGCTCTCCATCAGGGCCCTTCAAGTCGTTGGACGGGTCATTATCCATGACTCCACAGAGCCCCTCCGTGTGGCCTTTAAATGCTACTGTCGGTGTAAACAGGACATTCAAGTACTGACGGGCCATCACGTGACTATGACGTACATCCGCTGTTATTGTTAGACCTGAAAACCAGATAACAATAAATTGCAACGTTGACATTAAATCACAGCCGCTGTTTTCAAATAAAGAAGGAGTCCTGTTTTGTTTCAGTGCATTTAGCCAGTTATGGTGAAACGTAATCGAACAAATTGTTTATTCCCTTCTAGGTTCTTAGTTCCAATGTTGCAAAAAGAACCGTAATGGAAATACAATCAGTGATAACAAAGCCAGTAAATTTGAGAGAAATCGCCATTCTTTCTTTGTCGAGATATTTTGATGTTTCTTTGTACTTGGCAAAAGCCGCACCATTAAGAAGTTAAACAAACCTGACTCGTATTGTAACGAAATGAGCACGACTCCAGTCTCGTCAGATTGTGAACTAAAAGTCTTTTGTATATCCATTACGACTGTTCCGTTGTCAAGCTTCATCTTCTGGCCAACACGAGCTGTTAAGTTCACCAAATTGCCATCGATTCTGTAAAAAAGTAACAAAACATGCTCATGAAAAGAGATTAGTACCTTGAACTATAAGATTGGTGGGAGGTATACCAGCAAGCTCTGGCAATGTAACGAGGTATTATAGGAACGTTTAGATTCGACTACGTGTGAGATTGAGTACGAGTACGATTTTCGAATTTTAAACCAGTGACGTTTCCAGAACTCTAGTTCTTCATGTTAGTTTTGAGTAGCTCGTGGGATGAGATGGGTATTTGTTGTGATAATGTGAAGCCTGAAAAGTGGAACTGAAAAGTCGTTCTCGTACTCGATCTTGTACTCGCACTCCTATTATGTCCCATCTGTAGCCACACTCCACTGATTTGAGATAATTTGTCTAATATCATTTGTCTCTGACTTTAATAATAATAATAATCAAAGCTTTATTAATGTGTCAATGTATTTAGTTTTCACAATTAATTGGGGACACAAAAATTAAAAATTATTTACAAACTAAGAAGCAATAATAATAATGTATGTACAATTAAAATATGTTGCTTGTGTAAATTATATAATAAAACAATTGGTATATAAAAAGTAGTTTCTAAGAATAACAAAGATTACAGCAGCTACTATTGTTGTTTAAGTCTAAGGCTCTGTTTTTTATTAGTAACAATTGTTTAACAACTACGCCAAGATAATGATATAAAATGTTCGTTTATGAAACCTTCAGCTAATATGTGCTTCCCACTTGACACAAGAGTGGAAAAGTGCTTTACACGCCTTGAATAAAGTAAAAATGGATATAAAAGCAAGAATAGGACTATTAAAAATGAGTTACCGTAGTTTTGGAAATTCTTTAGAGTCGGTCGTGTTGACAGTCATGATTGACAGCACACTCTGTCCCGCTTTGACGGCCACGCCTCCTGTCAATGACGCGCGCTCGTAAGCAAAGTAACGGAACTGTATTCCAAAGTCATTGAAGAGAGATTTACAACCCCAGAATTCACCAATACCGTAGTAATCGTACTCGATTCCTGTAGAAAAAGAAAAGCAACAAATTATGATTAGACAAATTTCCATGCCGGTCAAAAGATGCCACAAGTTAATTTTCTCTATCTGGTACGTAAAACTGGCCTACCATCTAATGTCTCCAGATGAGGATCGCCCCAGTTTCTCCATGGCCGCCTCGTTTCGCAGCAAGTTCCAGTCCACCTGACCGAGCAGGCACAGCGAGACCCACAGTCTCCCACAGCTACTGCCACACCATTACCAGAACAGTCCGCTGAAAGAAAATGACACAAACCATTAACATACAATAGGAATAAGATGCGCTCGAGGGACAAATTACGGATCAAAAAGTAGGAGGTGGCAATCTAGCTAATCATCACAGTCGAGTTTTATACTGCGTTTTGGGAAAGTCTCGGTGAACCCCTTGTGGATTGTCTCAATTACTCATTTGATCATGGTGAATTATCCAACTCACAAAAACAAGCAATAATAACTTTAATAGAAAAGAAAGATAAAGATAAACGGAAAATTTCGAATTGGAGACCGATTTCTTTGATCAATGTAGATGTCAAGATTGGATCTAAGGCTATTGCCATGAGACTGCAGGCGGTCCTACCTAAAATAATTCATCATAATCAGCATGCGTACGTCAAAGGTAGAACAATTAACGATGCAGTAAGGACGATTGATGATATACTCGAATATACGGAAAGATATGGAATCAATGGCAAGATGTTAGCAGTGGACTTCCAGAAAGCTTTTGATTCTGTGAATAGGAAATTTTTGTATAGTACACTAGCTGTTTTTAATTTTGGCCCTACATTCATCCAGTGGATACATACTTTTTACCAAAATATTACAAGCAGTGTTCTGAATAATGGTTTCTCTACTGGACCTTTTGAGATACAAAGAGGTGTGAGACAAGGAGATCCACTTTCTCCGTATTTGTTTATTATTATCCTTGAAGTACTAGCTATTAGTATACGTGAAAATGATGATATTCAAGGAATTGTTGTTGATGGAGTGGAAATCAAAATTGAGGTTTTTGCAGATGATCTAACTGCTTTCTTGCGGAACGATAGATCTCTCAAATACTTTTTAGATGTCATTTTAAAGTTCGGAAATTGCGCAGGTCTTAGCATTAATTTGGCCAAAACAGAAATGTTGATCTTGGGAAATACGTGCGTTACTCCAGCCCAGGATCAAGGTTTTATCAATATTGAGATCAAGGAAGCGGTTAAAATATTAGGAGTCTATTTCTCTTATAACCGCCGTTTGAGGAATAAATTAAACTTTGAAGGAATAATAGACGCTATCAAAACAAAACTACAGCTTTGGAGGTGGAGGAACCTGACAATTATTGGAAGAATTCAGATTGTTAAAACCTTCGTGATCCCAATGCTAATGTATCGTGCTGGTTCAATTTGTATAGATAAGGAAGTTATAATTGAAGCCAATAGAATCATTTTTGATTTTATATGGAAAGGTAAAGACAAAGTTAAACGTATATCCCTAATTAGTGATACAAAAGATGGGGGGCTGAAAGCCCCGCACCTGGAATCTATAATCAAAACTCAAAGAATAATGTTTTGCAAGAGATTGGTGGAAAATGAACCTTGTCACTGGAAAACTATTTTATTACACTATCTGAAACCAGTTGGGAATAAGTTCATTCTATGCTGTAATTTTGATGTTAAAAAGCTTCCAATTAATCTTCCAAACTTCTACAGAGAATGTTTTGAGTGTTTTGCGCAATGCTCCGCATCCACATGTAATAGTGTTCCGGAGCTATCACACGAAGAAATATTCAACACTGTTATCTGGAACAACAAATTCATTTGCATCAATGGTAAATCTGTGTTCAATCAAAGCTTGGTTAGTAAAGGATTATTCAGAATAGGTGACTTGGTCACAGAAAATAATCAATTTATCTTTCAAGGCAATTTGCGTCAGTTGGACTTTTCCCCAAAAGACGTCTTTGATCTGATGTCCTTAATGGATGCTATCCCTGCACCGTGGCGAAAATCCCTTAAAACAAATGGTTATGTAGACAAAATCTCGTTTGTCCTTCAGGACCACATTCAACTAGTCTTAGATAACCAGAACGTCTTGATAAGTGAGGTGACCTCTAAAAGGGTCTATTGGGAATTAATTTCTGGGCTTGTGGCTCAACCGACAGCTCAATTGAAGTATAATGAAACCTTTGATGATGTCTGTTTGGATTGGAAGGAAATTTATAGTTTGCCCTTCAAAGTCGCTTTGGACACAAAAACACGAGAATTCCAATATAAGATTCTGAATAGGTATCTAGTGACAAACACTTTTCTAAAGAAAATAGGTAAAACAGATTCGGCAGCCTGTTCCTTTTGTGGTGTGATGGAGGAATCCCTCGAACATCTTCTCGTGACTTGCCACTTCACTGCAACGCTGTGGAAAGAACTTTTAGTCTGGTGTAACGGTAGAGATATCAACATTGAAACCCTTTCTGCGGTGGATATATTATTTGGTGACTGGCAAAGAAAAGATTGTTTCTTGTTATTTAATCATATTATTCTTATCGCAAAGCAGTACGTATATTATTGCAGGACCAATAATTTAAAACCCCTCTTTAATGTTCTATTACTAAGAATCAAGTCAGTCTATCAATTAGAATGCAAGATTGCTAAATGGAAAAATAAGTGGCAAGTTCACTCTTCGAAATGGAGTAAGTGCGGCTTCGAAGATAAATAAGTTATTGGATTGAAATGTGCGTGATGATAGTGATAATAACAATAATGGTGATGGTAATGATGATAATAATAATAATTGTTATTATTATTATTATTATTGTTGTTATTATTATTAATTAACAATATCTACTTTAATTTTAATCTTAGTATCTTAGTACTTTTGTCATTTGGTATGCGTCTGTAAAAAACTAGATGTAAAAAAGATGATGATGAAGGGGTGTGTGTGTGCTTGTATGTAAGTGTGTGTAAGTGAGTGTAGTAAGGTAGTAAGTGAGTGTAGTGAATTGTACGTAAAACTGATAATCAATAAATATCATTAAAATACAAAAAAAAAAAAATCTAGCTAATCGCATACATCGATATCGATCCTCCAATCAAACCTCACCTGAACAAGGCTGTACGTCTGGTTGAGAACATCCTGGTCCTTTCCTTCCCACAACACAATTCGGGTGTTCACCACATGGTGGATGATCGGGGCATTCGTAACGATTGTTCACAATAACAGCTTTCTTTCCCTTCGGGCATTCCCTTAAAATTAAAGAATAAAGATAAATATTTCGGCAAAACACCTGAAGAAGGAAGATTCTAGATTGACCTATTGTCTAAATGAAACACTAGCTGAAGTTATGCACTTACGGTAACTGAGGGAAATAGATGTTCTGAAAGAAAGCGTGCCTTTACCTTAGGAAGGCTTAAACAATACTTCTGTTTTATGAAGCGGTGCGTAGCATAAAACAACAATCAGGAGAGGGTAGCAACAATGAGGTCTGGATTCAATTCAGGTCCGGTACCCTATGTAAGTTAACTTTGGTGTTAGTTTTCGCCTTGCTCCGACGGTCGGCTTCGGGTTCTCTGGTTTTCCTCCCTCTACGAAAACTAACACGCCGAATCTTAATTCGACTGGGATAAAGGGCCTCATGAAAACAAGCTAAGGCTGATGCGACATCATCTCTAAATGTTGTAATTTATTTATATTTACATTAAAAAGACTGTCAGGACGACTAACAGCGGCGAGGCTGGAATGATAACATGATTAACATAAACATAGACATAGATATAGACATAGACAAAGACAGTGACAGTGACAGTGACAGTGACAGTGACAGTGACAGTGACAGTGACAGTGACAGTGACAGTGACAGTGACAGTGACAGTGACAGTGACAGTGACAGTGACAGTGACAGTGACCCTGACCCTGACCCTGACCCTGACCCTGACACTGACATTGACATTGACATTGACATTGGCATTGACATTCCTGCGGAAAAAGTTTCATCCAATACCTAGATCTATTTTGGTTGCTTTTGGAATTCATACTTTTTCAAAGGAGGGAAAGGAATCTAAACACTGTCAGAGGATATTTTAAGCAATTCTAAATGATAAATAATTTTGTTCTGTACTATTTAGCTGCAGCTTACAAAGTCTCTCTTCCACAAACCAGGATTACAATTTCACATTACAATATAGCCACTCAAAGAATAAACTATATGTTCTTTTAGCAATGAATTCGTTGAGTCTCTTTTATACACTTACGGTGGGCAGTCACAATTTCCATTTTCAAGGATCCCCTTCTCTCCATCAGGGCATTCGCACGGGGGAGGGGTGGTTGGTGGTGGAGTTGTACCGGACGTTGTAGGAGCGGGCGTGGTTCCAGTGTATGGAGTAGTACTTTCACCGGTATACGGAGTTGTCGCTTTGGTTGTCCCAGTGACAGTAGTTCTCTCTGTTGTGCCTACGGTTGTAGCAGTTCCGGTGGTCAGTTCCGTTGTAGCGACAGTTGTAGCAGTTCCGGTAGTAAGATCTGTAGTGGCTGCCGTTGTCTTTTCTGTTGTGGTTCGTTCAGTTGTTGTTCGCTCTGTTGTTGTTGGCGGTGGCGTTGTTGGACATCCACATGCAGGCTGAGGGAAACATTTTAACGAACATCAAAATTCGTGAATAAGATCATACAGATTATATACGTATATTATTCAACTTTTATACACTGTACGAATTCCAATTTTCTGATCGATTGAGCTGTAGCACGTGACAATGGCGTAATAACCCTGGTGTGAAGTCAACATACCACTGTCATTACACCATGACTTCGGCTGACTCAAAGTTTGCAGTTTATTCAAATTTGAATAATAAAAATGTTAACACACTCATTGCTCGTGAATTATCGGGATTTACCTGCACTCGTTCACTAACAATATAAACTCGAAATTTTCAATACCGCACTCGACGGCTTCGTGCGGTATTGAAATTTCTCGTTCATTGTTAGTGAACGATTGCAGGTAAATCATGATAATTCACGAGCTAACTGCGTTGTCCTGTAAATACCGTATTTACTAGAATAAGCGCGGCGGCGCCTATTTCAATTTTTCGCGCCACAAGTGCGACGCTTATTTATAAGTTGTATAAGACAAATTTACTTTTTCTATATTTTTATTCAACTGTACACTTTCTATCCGTTAATTTTCCTATGGACTGATACTAAACTGATAGTAAATCTAGAATTACGAGAGAAATTCACGCGGTGAAAAAAAACCCCGAGAGTTTCATGATAACGAGAGCGAAAATATCAGCGAAGAGAGCGAACTCCTTTGTCGTTTATAGAGTTTTTCCTGGTTATTCGAGGGCGTCGCTTATTAACTTTTTGTCCCAGATGCGGCGCTTATTCGAGGGCGGCGTTAAATCGAGGGCGGCGCTTATTCAAGTAAATACGGTAGTCGGTATTGGATTGGAACTAGCTTGCAGTAGAGGCTCATGTGGGGGAATATCATTAAAAAGAGATTAATGTTATTTGCTTCAGCCTCAGTTACAAGCTAATTCCAGTCCTATAACGAGAAAAAGAAACTGGTCTAGCATCCTCTTTGAAAATATGTCTTGTAGCCATGAATAGATAGACTTTTCAACAGCTCAAAGACAACTTTCCAATTTGTTGTAATAATTCCCGCCTGTATTTTGCTTTTCTTCTCTAGTGTAAAGACATCATTTGTACGTCAACAAGGTGATTCACCCTAAAAAGCTGCTTGAAATATACCTATATACTATCCTTGAAAAATACATGGATAAACCGAGATTTCCGCCACCGAGGTAGCTAAGCAACAATTACATTCTCCTTGCTGCACAATGCTGAGTAACATTATCCGTAATGTGCAGTTAGAGGGTTTCTGAAATGATCGGGAAGGAGAGTCGCATAAGGTTTAAGACGCTTAGACGCACCAAATACAAAGAGTATTACACAGAATTGACTTGCCTTGGAATTTTCGCATGGAAGGCAAAAGCTGAAAGCGAGAGCAAACAAAAAAAATCATTTCACTGAGTACGTTAAAAAATTGTTAACTCCAACTCATGTTGATTGAGAGTTGGTAAAAATGATTTATCTCTACCATGCAGTAAATCCTTACCTAGCTATCAGTAACCCTTTAATTCCCACAAGTGATCAAATCTAGTTTCTCATTACAATACCAATATACTATCAAGATAGCCACTTGACAAGAATAAAGAAAGTAATAAACTATAGTTATGAATGTCTCGATGTACCAGCAAAATCTCAGTATCATGAAAGGAACCGTGTGGCTGTCAGTGGAAAGAAAAAAAATATTTGAACTTATCACTGAAGGGGTTTATGATACGTCTCTCTATGAGTGTTCAATTCTTCATTCCCCCAATCAAGATATTCAGTGATGTCGGATCAGGGGCCCCAGAAAAGCCCGAAACTTCTTGTATGAAGGGAGCCTCTGTTCATGCATATTTACTATAGTATGTGAATAAAAAAGCTCTATAATCATAAGGTTTGACATTTTGCTAAGGCGTTTCAGGTGCGAAAACTTTTCGGGACCTTCGAGAAACACGCCCTAAGACACGATACGAAAAATTAAAAACTAAAGACACGTTACTGTTCACCGGCAAATATCCCTCAGGATGGAGTAAACTTTTTGTCCTTGAATCACATCTTTGCTGTTTGGCGTCCATAGCACAGGTTGAGACTACTACTTTAAATACTTCAAGACATTTTACTCTCATGACTAGATCAAATCATTATTGATGTCTTCATTGGTCATTGATTGACCAGTCTTTGACAGAAGCCCGGGGATGGGGGGGGGGGCAGCTATGGGTACAGCCCATATCTGGGAGCATCCCTTCCCCCGAGGGTAGAGAAGCCATAGCCTGACCTCTTTGTATAATCAAACAAACGTACCTCTCCTCCCATCCTCCACTGTACAACTTTCGACTCAAAGCAGCCAACTCGTAGCTAGTTGCTCCGAAGCCAATCGACAGTCGTCCGACAGCTTCCGAGAATCCAAAACTGAGAGCGAGCTCGAATGGCTTTCGTTCGCGTTTACACTTGTCACTACAGGGTTTGACAACAGCCTTTATTCCAAAAGGAACCTCGGTACTGAGTCGAAGGATTGAAAAATCACGTCGTGTTCTTGAGCGATCACCAGGGCTGTACCCAACTGCAATGAGATAAAAGGTATATAAACTGAAAATCTGCCGTAAGTATACAAGTTTTTACGCGAATTACCTCCGGGTGCACGATTCAGTGTGTTCACATGATTTTTTTCCAACGGCAATTGCTAGGAAATTTGAATGACTTGACGACTTGTGGCTTGTCTAAAGGTCGATAGTAATAAGCCTAAACATCGCACACTCGGAAATAAAATTTCAACAAGAATCAGTATAAGAAGCATTATGCGAGATTAAGCACACTTCTATCCACTAACTAAGCTGACTTCTTAGGCGCTATAAAAGTGAACATTCAATTCTATTAACATTATCGATAGGACCACACTTGTTCAACGGTTTACATAGCAATCCACCGGATAAATCGATATTCGTCCACAGCTGGTAAACCCGCTAACAATGTCGACTAAATACTTGATTTATACAGAGGATAACATCGACCATTGTTGTAACAATCAGGACCAGGGTGATAGCCAATAAAAGCATAAGTTTACCAAGAAGTAGACTGACCAGTCTTTCTTTTGCTTGAAATTTCACATAAAAAAATTCAAAACAAGTGAGTGTGTGAGCGTGGCTGTAGTCTACCAACAAATCAGATTAATAAAGCAGAATAACGTGATAACGTGGTACTTACGGAATTTTTTGAAGACCTTTTTCCAAAGGTTGTTGAACCTGTTCACAAGTTTTCTAAGAATTCTTGGCAGAGATGGAAGTCTAAATGTCAATTTTGGAGTCAAAAGAACTTCTGTTGCTATCTCGGATTCTGCTTTAACTCGGTCTTTGGTTAAACGACGAGTAAACTTGAACTGAAAAACAGAACATCTTAGCTTTACCAAGTGATAAAATGAATCACAGAAATGGTATATGGACTTAGTTAAATTGTTACCATGAAAGATAAAAATAATTGCACTCGTGCATTTTTTGACAATATCTCAATACGGACCAGAATAAAAATCTTAATCAGACTTTATACAATGAATTAACACAAGAAATCAAATTCATCTCATCTAGGAGAAGGGAAGGGTTTTACGTTCGGCTCGGAAGTCAATCACATTTAAAATTGCAGTGTAACGTGGGAAGTCTAAAACGATGGCCAGCATTGATTTGCAGTATTTACAAGAGGCCTACTGGCGTTACACTGGTTAGCTAGGACACTAAAATGTGTCTAAAATGACGGCATTGCTTTTGCAATACTTACAAGAGGACTGATAGAGTTACATCCACCTCTTCTGGTGCAGAATCCACCCATCCCTAACCGAACTGAAGTCCTCAGCGACAGTGGAACATAAGCCTTTCCCTGCGTAACATTAACAACAAAAAGCAACCACCAATCATACATGTAATCCCACCTTTCTTTTAGTTCACCTGGATTTCTCACTATGTTCAGTTTTCGAACTCTCCTTAGAAGCAGCTATATCACTGAGAATTCTTAACGGCGATGTAAACAAACATAGAGGTCCCTGAGATATCCAAAATTATGCATATCAATTCCAAGGATAGCTCATGTTGACTCAGGATGAGGTTTGGACTAAGATCACTAGATCCGGAGTCCAACGCGTACGTCGTTAACTGAAGCTAGTCATGTGCCGTGCCTCCCACAACCTTAAGCAAAAAAGGGGTTAAAAAAAAATTCTACTAGGACTTACCACAACTTTGACCACTGCTTTGGCGCTTGCATCCAGGAAGAAGGCACATGGTATGCACACACCAGTGATAGGAATGCAAAAGTTTGGTCCTATTTGAACTGGACGAAGAATTTTCCATTCTTTCACAGTATATTCTCGACTGCAAAGGGAAAACAGAGAGAAAACGCGTCGGCATAGAGCACTTCATATCTACAATTTTATTGATAATAGTATCGATAGGGACAACGAGGAAAACAGTAAATGCAACAGCGGGCGGCATTTGCAAGGAGAGACAGCAACTTAAACACAACTGAAGGTGATTCCAAGAACAACAACGATGACGACAACCATTACATCCTTCTATCACATATTTTACTTACGTACCTGACTTCAATTCCAATCTGCACATCCACATCGTAGTTGACTTCGCCAACCATCTCCAAACCAAACAACGCATCTGTGATAATAAGTTCACCATTTTCATCCTTGTCAGTGAACACTCCCATGGACACAATAAAGTCCGCATTCATTCTGAATGTCTGTTGGACATTGATGTATCCCCTACCACCAGCAATCTACACATTAAAACAAAAGCAAGAAATTCAGTTAGTTACCGAACTAGGCAGGTTCGGTCAATCTGCTTACTAAGAGTGTCAGCCAGTCACCTAGCCACCCCGCCACACGGCCAGCTGTCGGCTGGTCGGTCAGTCTTCGGGTCTGACACATCAATAGGTCGGCAGGTCGGTGGCAAACTCGGTAAGGGCCTCCACTGACTCGACACCAACTATTTGCCATAGACGGCTAGTAGACAGCTAATTGTGTCTGATGCGAGCATTCCATACACTGGAGAGTTAGTTGTCAATGTCGCAGTTTCTGATCTCGAAATGGGAAACTCCTTTGTTGTCGACAAGTAAAAATTTTGCGTGTAGTTGTGAGCAACTCATCTCACACACTACGTCTTTTAGTTCTCGATTACAACTTTTTGTTGTCGGATAACAAAGAGCTGTCGACAACTAAATGTCTAGTCTGTGGAGGCCCTTCAGTCAGTGAGTCAGTCAGTCAGCAAGCCAACCAATCAGTCTAAATGCCTAGTCTGTGAAGGTCGTAAGTCAGTCAGTCAGGCAATCAGTCAGTCAGGCAGTCAGTCAGTCAGGCAGTCAGCATGCCAATCAGTCAGTCTCTGAGTAATTCGGTCGATCAGACATTCACACAATTGACCGATTAGCTAGCTCAGCATTCGACTCCTTTCCTCGAGTTTGATCGGTTCAGCGATATAACTCTTTACACTTACCGATAATTTATTTTCCGCCCGATGACTCTTCCTGAATCTTACTGTTTCCTTGTCGATGTCCCTCTTGTGCCTTCTGTGTTCTTTGTGCAATTGGTCCAGGCTTACGATGGTTTTAGCTGTACCATTTAAAACAGACTGAACTGGAAGAACCTCAATCAGGATAAATTCGTCGGTTACGTGTGATTCCACCACCTACAAATAATATGAAATAAATAGCACTCGAGTAAGTACACTACAATTTTAGGGATTGGAAATTGATTGGAAATTGGTCTGGCAATTCCGACGCCGAAGCTTCAATCGGCTCGACTTGACGCGAATGCTGAGTAAACGAAGATGCACAGCCTATGCAGGCATGCTACTGACTAGGTACATTTCGCAGACACAAAAAGCACTCACGCACAAAAATGCTACGAATATTCTAGGCAAAGCAAGAAGCATATTCTAGCGACACATACTCTTATTTTGTTGGTTAATCTGCTAAAATCAATCGCAATTTCTTTCACACGCTTACTACCATTTTCAAGATTTAATTACGAGTCCTGATTGGATAATTGTGCTATTTGAGTGGTCTGTGATTTGACTACTCGGAATTAATTCAGCTTCGCTTATCACGACAGGATATTAACTGTGTTTCAGGTAAAAATACGTTTCCAACCTTTCCAATAAAGGGATTACTGCTTCTTCCGATGATGGAATCATTAACTGATATTTGCTGTTGTTCACCGTCAAGTTCAGTTATTATTAATCCGTAACTGTTATCACCACCGGTACAGACCACATCATTGTCAGATGGTGAACCTTGCACACGAGGTTTAAACCTAAAAGAAACAAGAAAAATAGCGTACTTTAAACCGTGTTAACACAGCGCATCCATTTTGCTAAGATAAGCAATATTCAGACACGTAACTCATCGGCCCTTTGTCAATTACTATATGCATTATGGGGCATGCATTTAACTAACGAAAAAGCTATCCCTAACCTTAAACCCTAACCCTAACCCTTACTAGTAACCCTAACCCGTTAAGCAATTCTATCTAGACAAGTTACCAACTTAGCTCTCAATAGAAGTCTTATTGATTACTTCCAAACTTTAAATAGTAGCCATGCTTATCGAAAAGTTAGTTTTTTGCAGTTCTGTGATACAAATAAATCTGGACAATATCCTTTGCATTTATCGGTAGCGCTTATCCTAAACTGTAAACATCAAGTAATATCCATTGTCCCTCACTTATGTCCAGGATTGAACGCAAGTATTATTTGATAAGTACTTCATATTTGGTAGAATTACTTGACATTTTCATATTACTTTATATTTGACAGAATTGTGTGTGTTCTCATTAGCGTTCAATCCTGGACATATCTGTTGTCCCTTGCACTCTTACTTGTATGTCCAGGTAGAGTTCTCTGTACATCTGTCAAGTTCTGTTTCCATGAACAACATATCTGAAGTTTGATTGACTCTAACCACCTTCTCTATAAATCCATGACTCTGTGCAGATACCACTACATCCCCCGGTCTAACATTGATGACATGATCTTTGTTTATTACTAGGAACTGAGAGGATACTAAATCGTCGTCCACTTTGTAAATGTGTCCTACGCACTTGAAAACTGATGTGTCTGAAAGTCAAATTTAAGATAAATTGACCAACACATCGATGAAATAAAGAAGGTTTTTCTCTTCATCCTATCTGACGTTGTGTGTGAAAATTAAATAGAAACGTTGCTGTGGATTTGTAAGCTTGTTAAACCCAAGGAGGATAAAGATTTAAAACACTGCTTTAACTAAGTAACCAGCAATCTACCTTCAAAGGAATTGTCGTTTGAAAAAAAATTACCCTCAGTTAACTACCAAATGAAAGGAAAACTTTGGTGCATTGATCATTCTATTCTTGCTTTACCTTCAAGTAAAATAAAATCAGAATTCCGCTGTGAGTCAGACAAATGGATTTCCTACAAATAGAACGATACAACTTGAAGTGTCCAAAACTGGTGAAGAAGATATTTATAATATATTATTGAAACTTACCTGCTGGTAACACATGAAGATCAGTGTTGTTAAGCTGAATATTTCCATCAATTAGAGCATACAAGTCATCTAAGTTTGGTTCTTCATCCAGCGTTGTGTCATCAACCAGGCTAACAGCAGAAACTTTTTGGGTAAAATCGGCATACTGGATGACGTCCTCAATCTTAGAGGGTGTTCCAATTATTATAGTGTATGGCCCTGTAGATTGTGAAAAAAAGAAATATTTGTCGTTCCGAAAGAATTCAAGGCTTCAGATCAGAGAACAATAGCGCTCCGTTGGATTATTTAAACGACTAATAATCAAGTCTTTTGTCAAGGCTCCAAGGTGATAAAACTTTCGAGCCATCTCATGAGCGTCAGGGTTTTAGAAAGCCTCGTCAAAGAGAGTATTCCAATTATTATCGTGAAAGGCCTTGTGGATAGTGAAAATAGAAAAATCTATTGTCCAAAAATAATCCAAGGTTCCAGAGACTGATAAGGCTCCATTGTATTTTTCATCACGATTTTGTCAAGGCATCACGAGAAGGTAAACCTCTTGCACGCTGGGACGCACTAGAACTTGTACGGAAGTACTGCGCACCTAACAATCTCAAGATGTCCATGGTCTTAAGGTGCCCCATCACTTAAAATATTGAAGCCATTAGTCTTAGAGTAAAGAACTATTAAAATTCAAAGTAAGGCTATTTTACTCATGTGAATCTTGCCTGTGTTTGTAGAGTCATTAACTTTGTGCATTACGCCACCAGCTTGTGCGCTAGATAACACGTCACCAGCTTTGATGCTCAGACTTCTGGGAGTAATGAACACCGACGTTGCATCGTCTTGACCAGGAAGGAGGACGGGACAGTTGTAGATGATGGTGGTGTTGGGATCGATGACTTTTACGTTGTTTTTTATTAGGGTGTTATTGATTCGGTTTGGATCAGTGTAGTCCACTTGTACTAAGCCATGAGGACAACGAGTTTCATTCCATGCTCTGCATCTGCCTTTTTCCTGTGAATATATCAACACACCTTAAGCTGCCAGTGGAGAAAAATCGGATTTTAGGAAGATGGTATTCAACGCCGAGTACGTAACAAACAACCCTAGCTATTAAAGGAGCTGGGTGGTGTATAGCCCTCACTCCAATGCTTGTGTCTATACCCTTGTTGGGATGCTATCTTAATTTTCTAGACAAATGACTGGGAAAATTCTTCTCCTTCTGGATGGAACATTACTACACTGCAGGTAAGTCCCTGGAGACCTAACCTCTGGGTGAGGAAGATGGTAACTCTGTTTATTTTATGTCAGGTGCACCATAGTGGACAATGGTACTATGAAAATGAATTGCCTTGCCCAACACACGACACTGGCAACGTTCCCATATTTAGATTGGTAGTTCACGGCCAATCCATTACTTTGTTGGGCCACCGTTCTTTCCATGCAAAGTATAGTCGTTTATCGACGAGGAACTTACCGCAAAATTATAGCACTTTTCTAGATCTTCACACTTCTGGCATGACTCTGAGGTTGTTGTCTCCTGAGTAGCGTTACATTGTCTGTTGGTGCAGTCGATCCTCTGTAAAACGACAAAACAGTGTTGTTCATGGAGGTGACCATTGAAATCATCGACGTCGACCCATATGAAATGTTTCATTTTTAATCTTATTACATCATCTTTGATTCCCTCCTTAAAATGCAAATTTCTTGACCCTTTCCCGAATTGTTTTGAGCACATACATTTACCTGTATTTTGTTGGAACAATGGTTAACGCTGCCAATAGTATAACAAGTATAGTAAAACCAGTCTGGACACTGCTTGGCGTAAGGCCCAACAGAGGTACCCGGCATACATTGTTGTGTGCTGTCGCACCAGCCGCATGCTGAGTCCTGGGAGCAAGTCGAACAGCGCTGAAACTTGGTACAGTAAGAATAGGAACAGCCTCGACCCTGAGAGAGAAAGAAATGCCTTGTTTAGCAAGGAAAATAGAAGTCCAGTTTGATCGCTTGGCTCCGTAGTCGCAGCACTTTAGAGGATTTAACAAATTCTTTAAACTTCAACGTTCATCAAATCTGAAGCAAATACCTCAAATGAATAGAACATGGTGAAAACTTTCTGTAGGTACTACCACCGAATATTCTGGTTCGCTAGAAATACCTGGCTTACCTTAAAGAGATGAGCAGTGTTAAGTACAATTATTAATGTCAAAAATTGTGAAAAGAAGTAAAGCAAAAACAACAACAAGGAATCAGAAATTGTCTTCTTTTTAACTAAGCTTATCTCACTACAATGCCAAACTTACAATAAATCCTGGTGTACACTTGCAAACATTTGGTCCCACACATTGCCCATTGTTAGAGCAGTTGTGTACGTCATTACAGTGAAACTGAGAACAGTCGCGCCCAGTCCAGCCTCGATAACAGAAGCATGTGGCACCAATACAGTCGCCGTTGTGAAAACAACCATTTGGACAGCGGATGACTAAAGAGGCAAAAATTACGAGCTCAGATTACTGATTACGAAATCTAGTTTGTAACGTTTTTGCCCACGCAAACATATTCTTTGATGTTCAACCATCCAGAAGTACAAGAAATGAGATTTCTGTGATCTCATCCCATTTGACGTACCAGCTGTTCTTGTGCAGACAAAAGGGTAAAGACTGTTGCATGGAACTACTTTTTGAATTCTCTTGTATGTCATCACTGTACACTGCAGTCTTGTTTCTTCGCCATCCCGCTCCTCTTCCTGGGTGAAAAAGAACTTCGTGAAATGTTGTTCTTTTGGCCAATCAATACTTTCGGCACTTGCACTTGTGCTCTAAGGTGCTTTGCACACACATTTGTAAGAGAGGTTTACCTAAAGACTGTAAATATCATTCACTGGGTTTCAATGTAAACACATACCAAGTCATCTTCCGTTGTAACCCATATAGGCGCAGGTGGTTTTCCATCTTGTCTTGTTGCCTGTATTGCCATATTAATAAATTCCATATCATCTGGTATAAAAGGCGACGCCACATGTCCTCCATAGTACTTCAACAGAAGAAAAATGCAGAGGTCAGAAGATACAACGACGAGAAAATAGTCTGGAATGAACTTAAGGCAAAAAAGATATCAACATGATTGGTTTGGTCCTTAGTACCAACATATGAGGTGAGAGTGCTAGTAGCCTGATACCGTAACCATATAAAAAGAAAGGCACGCGACAACAACACATTGGACAACAACAAAGCCACAAGAAAACATCTTTGAAGGAACCACTGGCTTATAAAAATCCATACCTGGCAATAATCCTCAGCTTCCTTTAGAGTCCTACTTCCACTTCTAAACACAAAGCACATTGATTCAACGTTCAGCCAGTCAGCGGGACAGCCAACTACAAAATAATGCGAACAAGAGTGGTTAACTATAATTCAGGTCGGTTTTGAGTAATAATTTTTGTTACGAATCCATTGATTCGCATAGTTTAAGTCACTTTATAAGATTTTCTTTTCCATTTTGTACTCACTGGATAAGATGTTTCTCGGCGGAAGCTTTTCGAACGGCTTATACTCCACTTCGGCCAGCCTGTAGTCGTCCTCTTTCTCGTAAATTCGCGAACCAACCAAAGACTCTAT
This sequence comes from Platygyra sinensis, assembly GCA_019787425.1. NCBI lineage: Eukaryota > Metazoa > Cnidaria > Anthozoa > Scleractinia > Merulinidae > Platygyra > Platygyra sinensis. The sequence continues at coordinate 50,665 of JAHPZR010002628.1, forward strand.
TCCAACGCCCCACCAGTTTCGTGCAGCATCAATCGGGTCTTTCAGAGCTTGTGTCGTTGAACTAAATTCGTAAAGATTGGACGGATTCTTTAAGTTGTTGCTGTGGTATTCCATTGGTCCGTTGGAGACGACAGTTACACCGTAGTTTTCGCCTAGACCTTTGTTAAGATAAAAGGTGTTTAACTCGCACTTCTTTTCTTTGGACCAAACATAAGAATAGTCGTACTCGATGCAGTGTAATCCTGAGTTGTTGTAGAAAAAGTTGTTCACGATTTCACTCTGCGTTTCAGAAAGCTTTATGATGCTACCATGACCCAGGTTACTTCCAAAACGCGTTGTCCACAATGTAAATAAAGCTTTATTGGGTTTTAACTCTTTCCTCTCTTCTATGAGTATTGTACCGTTTGCATTATTGATGAAAGTATTGCCGTATATTAAGCTTCTCGGCAAGCTTGTTCCGTCGCTTCGTCCCAATTGGGCTTGAATTCCACCCAAAAGGTTTCCAGAGATAAAGTTGTGGCAAGTGTAAATTACTGTCTTGGATTTCCAAGAAAATAGTGCTCTTTGATGCACGTTTAATGGAGATGCAGGTGTATCAGTGATTTTACAACGTTCGACGGAACAACGAGGTCGCTGGTCGCTTCCATCGACACAGACGTGTAGCTTATTGCTTGGTGGACGTTGTTACTGAGTACACTGTTGAAAATGCGGTGTTCAGCTGAAAAAATGATTACATCTTAAAACACAACATTACTCTCAGAGACAAAATGTAGCCTTGACAGGGTATGGTAACGAAAGATACCAGTTTGGGTAACTATATTAAAGGCAAAAAAATAGCTGCTATTGTTTTGTATCTTGGAACAAGGTATCGTATTCAACCTTAATTTGACTCTTCCAGCATTTGACTTGATTGGACACCGGAAATGGTTGAAGGTAACTGTCTATTAGCCCCACCGCTGGAAGAAAGTATATGAGCCAACGTTACGTTTGAGGGCTTCTACGTACACCGACTCGCTGGGTGAAAAGTGTGCAAGTAATATATGCGATGTGGTCTTTTTGTTCAGCTTTGGGTAACGAATGACCGTAAACAAAAGGAGTGTGGTAAGTTTGTCCTGCAAATGATAAGGAATTGCTGGTAGTAGTTTACCTTTTTGATCACAGCGTCGTAGTTCTAAATTGTCAATAGTCACAAAGTTTCTCGTCCAATAGTGTGTCGTCTTATTATATTCGCCTTCAAACAGCAATCTATACTCATCGACATCATTAGGAAGTTCAGCAATCACTTTTCTCCAACTTGACACTTCGACATTTTTTGCATCCCAGATTAACTTGTGTTGAATGTTGGGATACGTTCCTGGACAAAGAGAAAATAGTGATTTATAGACAACAAAAACCGGTTATAAAGAAAGTCGTTACGTGATACATTTCCCTGCTTTACAAGTGAGTATCGTTATTCCATTCTAAGGATTGAAATCTGCTTTATACAATGAAAACGCTTCCCTTCTATGGTACAGTATACATCAATACTTTAAATAGCGCCCCTTAGAAGGTATACGCAAGAAGCTGTACTTCCCTAGCTACCAGTCATGCACGAACAATTTCTGTTCAGTACAAAACTTACCAAATGGCTGAAAAGAGAAATAAGTCACTTACCTGTTTGTATGTAAAGTGACAGTCCAGCTCTTCCTTGCTTTATCACGCGGTAGAAGAACACAAGAGAGCATAACTTGGACAGTTTGGTGATTGGAGGGCTAATGATCGCTGCGCGCCCGTCTGTTATTGGCCACCAGCGATCATTACCGATCAAAAGGCGTTTTCCTGAAATGAGGGAAAATGTTTGCAAATTGCCCAATCTTATTTCTTTCTCAGTTGAAAAAGCATGTGCAGGAGCCCATCGCCTAGAACGAGTTATTAAAAGCCACAAAGAAAAATAGCTACCAAAGAATTATTTAGTGAATTTTGTAAACCGTAAATGTCAGCATATGCAGAGATGGAGAAATCATCTATAGTCCTCTATGTCTCATTACGAAGATAAACTGCTAAGACGATTGAAAACCTTTATCCTTCGCCCAGCCTCCCCGACAAGAGCTAAATAGCAAATCCACTGCATGACGCAAAGAACATACACGATCTCCGGTACGAGATACTTTTTAAAGAGGAAAATATCAGTAAAAAATTATATACATAGCTAGCTGGCATCACATTGTAACAACAACAAAAACAATTACAACTTTATTTATGCCATTTAAGTTTTACATGGAATGATAAAAAAAATGCTTGAATGACAATGGAAAAAAGCTTACCATTTGAATAAAAGTATGAATAGTCATTTGGGGCATCTCGATATCGTATATACTCAGCTATTCTCCATGTTCTCGTGACTTTGAGGCCATTGATGGTCATGTTGTCAAATGTCTGCCAGCCACAAAAGTCCAGCTCAAAAGTGCAAGGCGCATCTGCAAGGATTAATAAATATTACCTGCAAAGTTCCTCAAAATACTGGAAATAAATCATCCTTTGGCTTGTCCTTGATTGTTTGTACTTTCATTACAACCAATAACACTCTTTAGGTGGCTGAAAACAGTTTCCAGTACTTTTCAAGACTTACAGTTCAATGGGTCATTATAACCCTTCTATACTAGTTGACGCCAAAATCATGGTATCATCAATCTGCCCAATCATCGGTGAACAAGTTGCTGTTAATTTTGTGGCACAATAGGTTACCATAGCAACAATATGACCTGCTAAAAACACTCTTAATTTTAGCTTTAAGCCCTTATAACTCAAAAACGAGCTAGGTGACCCCCATTTTTTATTATCGAATTGTAATCAGCATGATAAGATGCAACTTTTTTGCAAAGTTTAAAAAAATTCTGCGAAGGGGGCTCAGAGCCACCTTAATTTTTCGAAAATTTAAGGTGGCTCTGAACCCCCTTCGCAGAATTACGTTCCCAAACCAAGTCTTTCGGTGATCTTCGCGGTACTCCTGACAGCCTCGCCGACGACGTGCGTAACTTTAGCGCGCCTCGGGTGTTAGCAAGGACCCGGTCGAGGCAGACGTACCATAAACTTTGATTTTTAAAACCCAAGCATAACACCATCTCCTATTGGTGTAGCGCGTGTAAACCAAATTCAGCTCAGAAGTTATCCTTTTTTCTTATCCTAAAGTATTAGATTTTAGCTCAGTTTCCGTATTCGCTTAAAAATTGAAATTGGTTATTGCGTTGCAACCATAGACATCTGCATCATTATTTGACAACTGGGAAAGAATCATTAAGAAATATACTCACCACTAATATTTATTTCCTCCACTTGCAAAGTGACTTTAGAATTCACGTCACCGATCCATTTCAACAAAATTCTATCACGTGGGATAAATAACTCTTTGTGAACAAGAGTTGCTATATCATTGTCTGACTTGTATATGATCAAATTGACAGCTTGGGAGGAGTCATAGACCATCAACCTCTGGGAGCCCTTGAAGTTTAACAGGGTTAACTTGATTCCTTGACCCTTGGGTACGGTTAACACTTTCTCACAATTTTCTGTCGCCATTGTGTTCTGCAGCCTCGGGATGTCGAAATAAAGAAGTGTTTGATTTTTAACATTAACAACCTTTTCCGCATTGCATAGAAATGCTCGTCCATAATGGACTTGAGGGATGTTTTCGGCATTTGCTTCCTCAAAGGAAATACCTCTTAGATTTCCTGATGATTCTGAACTCTCCAGGTGAAGGTTGCGCTGTGTTTGTAAAAAAGTTATTCCGGATTCTCCGGTGTTAACAAACTTGCTGTTATTAAGATGTACATCAGTTCCTGGGAAGTGAATTCGTAAGCCCCCTGATGTACAATTTCTAATGGTGATGGATTCCAGTCTGGGTACATTGATGGCAGCTTCTACAGCTGGAACAGCCATTCCGTGACGATAACCACAGTGTGAAAACTCCACGTGATCCAATATGGACTGCCCATGGGACCCGTTCGCATCTCTGGCCCGTATAAAACGGATATTTCCCCAGGGCGCACCTTGACATTTCACAACTGCAAAGGCACTGCTATAGTTGAACGCTCGCTGCTTATAGAGGCATTCGTGAAGAAATGTTTCGTTACCATAGCAATGTAATTCCATTAGCCACGTGCCGTTTAATTTCCGTCCAAAGACATTTGAGTTCTCGTTGGTAACCTTTGGTGGACCGTATCCAAGCTGTCTGCATACAACTCCTGTGATGTTCCTCAAAGGTTTGCTGCTAGAAGCAGACAATACTTTCCAAGAGCCCTCGTAAAGCACTTCTGCCCTCCCCTCCCATGGAACCTCTCCATCCACAAGCCTTACAGGTAAATGTGAATCGTTATTACTGCTTGCAGGCTCATTTACTGTGAAGATAACTGGCTTTTCAGGTGTTCCGTGAGCCTTGAGCGCCCCAGCAATAAGTATGCTCATTCCAGGACTTACTTTTACCATAACACCTGCCTCAATGGTTAGCGTGACGTTATCTAGAACAGTCAAATCTGATGTCACGCTATACGGGCTCTGAGAAAGTTTCAATGTTTTGGACTCGAACAATCTTCCTGAAAGAAGGCTTCCATGCTGGTTAAAATCGTGCTGTTTAACCACAGTTGAAGACGGGTCATCGTCACCAAGAAGAAAAGGCCAATCATCAGCGATAGCGAAATCGTAATTGTCATCAAAATCCTTTATCCGGTCACGCACTTGACTTTCGTCTGCAGTTCCCCACCAGTTGTGTGTAACACTCACAATGTCACGCGGAGAAATGGCAGCAACCCAGACACAAAGCTCCCTCGGGTATTTGGAGTTGTTAAATTTGTTAAAGCGGAAGTCAGTTTCTTTGTGATACAAGATGCCGGAAATGATCACAGCGCATGAATCCCCAGCATCTGAGAACTGTGCTGAGTTATGAGGAGTGTTTTTGGATAGAGTGTTGTTTTTGAAGGTCACCTCTTTCCTCTGAAAGGTTGGATGGTGGTTATGTACGACTTGAAGCAAGAAGACACTACCAGCCTTGTTTTGGATGAAAGTGTTGTTTGCAAACTTAGCTTCTTGGTCCAGACGCAAGGCTTCTACCACACTCCTATCCCCGCAATCATTCTTGTTAAACAAGTTATCTGCTATGGAAATTGGAACGAAGGAAGCTGTACCTTCAAGAAGCACACAGCGCCCTAAATTGAGCTCGAAATCGTTGTTTTCTATAATAAAAGTACTTGCCTCCCTACGAATGTCAATCACTGCCTTATCTGGACACTGATTGGCTAAGAACCAGTTGCTACTGACTACCACATGTGGTCTACGCCGCCAGCCAGAGGAAAAGGCCGTCCCTACGGCGATAACAGAAAAGCCTCGGTTTTCACTAAAAGTGTTATTGAGGATCATCCAAGTTACACTTTGTGTTCCGGAGAAGATTTCAACAGTGGGACCCTGGTTACGAAAGAAGTTGTTCAACTCGAATCGCATGGTGACAGGTTCGCTTCTATAAAAATAGTTGCTGCAGCTTATGGCTCCCTTCCTATTCCAAGCGAATGTACTGCCACTGACGAATAAGCTCAGATACATTTGTCGATAATATCCGTCGATATGGAGACCCCGGTCCTCGCCGTTCGTGATAGTTGAGTTTAAAATGCGGATTGTGCTCTTGGTTTCCGAGTAGATGTATATGCCCTGTTGCTGTGATCCATTGATCGCACAGTTCTCAATCAAAAATTCTTTCGAACCTGAGTACATGGGATTTACTACAATCCCTTGCTTGTTCTGTTCAAGAGCTAATGAGGTGAATTTAACTTGTTCGATGCCTCGAGGTATAAGTTTGATTCCGAATTCCTTGGAGTATGTTATGTCCGTTTTAGTAATACTGAGAGATTTCAACTCGTTTCCTCCAATCAGGATACTTCCTCTTAGGCTGTTGGTAATCTTCGATCGAGTTATGCTGATTTCTCCACCCAAGTAATTAAGTTGCTCACTCTCTGTAAGAAGGAAAAATGGAAATAAATCCTTAATACATCAATAAGCATTGAATTACCTCAACTTTTCCATTGGTTGATATAAGTGTGCCAGGATTGCCTTCCATTTGAAAGTATTGTCCAGTTGGTCTAGCAAAATGCAGGAAATATTATTTTGAGAACGTCGCGACGTTGAGAAGCGCACCTATGATCTGGCCTTGCGTTGAATAAAGAAAAACCTGTAAAGGGCGGTCATGGGGCAGTCTTGGATCACAGATAGAGAAACACATTTTATGCAGCGTGAGGAGAAGCGGTGGGGAATTCAGGCTAGATGGTGCTAGCTACTGTTTTGAGACACAGCCCGGGATTACTAATTGCATTGACCACGTGCGATGACAGTTAAACAAAATTGAAGTAATCAACGAATTATAACTAACCTTTTACTGTATATACCAAAAAGTTGATCGCAAGATTTATGCTGTAGCGCTTGTAGAGATCAAACACAACTGATGATCTAGTGGAGTTGAAGGCAGGACGATCCTTCCACGGCAAGGATTCCATCTTCCATGGCGAACCAACTGATGTATTTTCACCATCATACACATGGACAAAATGCCGGCCGTTGTAACTGTACGAAGATAAATAATACAGATCCTGAACAACAAGTTTATAACCTGGCTCTGTTTCCATGAGGTGCTGACACCTCAGTTCCAAGCTGTATTCCAATTTCTCCAAAGTGAAGTGGAGTACTTTGCCGCCAGCTAGAAACGTTTTGTTCTCTGAGCAAACGTGGAACGTCATGTATACATCAGGACTGGCCATTTCAGCAGTGAAAGTGTTGATTTTATCCCAGGTACTTTCATAAATGAAACCATTGACGTCGTTTCTCGTCAAATTTACATGTTCAAGCGCAAGTGAGTTAGAGCGTGACAAAACACCGTGAAATTTAGTGCTTGATATAGCAGAATGCGGCATTAACGACTGGTTGTGGAAGATATTTTGATATACCACTTGCATGCCGATACCCACTGAATTGTTTATGAAAATGTTACTTATACTGTGGTGAAAAAGATCGACTTTGAGAGCTGCGCCAGGAATTTGGATATCACTGCGGTAGGCGTAGCCAGCATCCTGGATCTCCAGGTGTTTCAATGAACTTTTATGGTTTGTTATCGCCAGATGAAGCCCCACCCAGTTGTAATGCTGGCAGTAGACGTACGCTGTATATCCCCAACACGTTGGCCCGTAACTCCAGCCATTTGGACGGCACTTCATTATATCCCCGTCGACGTCCGCGTCACAGAAAACGTTGTGAACGAAGCCAGGTCCATCTGCAGGACGGGAATATATTCTGTAGCGATAATAGTAGAGATCAAGTTGTTGGCAAATGATTTTACCTTCCCTGATGGGCAATTTCCAGTATGGCACACACATCGGCCACCAGGTATCATTGACCAAAAATTCTACTCTACCCTCCCACGGCCCAGCCCCTCCACCCAAACGGAATTTTCCTTGGTGAAGTTTCTTGATAAACCTCACTTTTTCGTCTTTTGTTCCAACGGCAAGAAGCCTTCCTTGCACAACCATTGCCGACCTGGAGGGAAACTCTAGCGTCACATTTTTTGGAATGGACAACGATCCATTAGTCAGGATGATGATGTCATCCCGAACTTCATACGATGAGACAGCGCTTGATAAGGCCAGTGGTCTATCTAGAATTCCACCAATCCTTGTACCTTTGAGAAAGCAGGATGGTCTGGCTACGCTTGAATTAATGGCTTTCGTCTTTTTGAGGATAGGAGGTAAGGGAAGAAATCCACTGGAGACAGTTGTACCCTGTGTTGGAAGTCAAAGATTCTGTCCACGATCTGGCATTCCTCTGCCGTTCCCCACCAGTTGAGCTTAGCGTCAATAGCTCGTCGGTGAGCATGACGCAGAGTAGAGAGCTGGAAAGCAAAGCTGGGATTTTCTAAGATGTTTTCGTGCAAATTGAAAGTACCTTCTTTAAGAACGATAACTGCGCGAGTTGTAGACCGACGAAAAAATGTTGGAAATAGGTCTTTTGAGACGACTTCATTGTCTTCAAAGGTATTGTTTCTCACAATGGCACGTCGCGTTTCAGGGAACGAGCTGTAGTCGATGTGCAAAATGTTCTCAGCGCGGTTATTCATAAAGATGTTATTATTTATTTTTACGTTAACTGGATTACTTTTATAGTGTGCGCCACAGTTGTTGCTGTCGAACAAAGTCACTACTTTATCCGTGTTGTTCCTGAAGGTGTTTGACTCGATTACAGCGTTCAAGCCAAGGAAACCAGCGCAGTAAACATAAAACGTATTACCATTGTTCTGTTCAAAATAGTTGTTAGTAACAATAGTCTCCATTCTTCTCGGTCTCAAAGAATAATGGTTCCACGAGCAGTAGTCTGGGGACAAGAAGATGCCTGCCTTGTTGTTGCGCGCAATCTGGTTTTTGCTGATTGTCACAGTAATGTTGACAACTGAATCACTCCAATACTGACAGTCCGGACCTAGCTTGAGACCATATTGACTATTGTCAGTTATTATGCTCTCTTCCAGACTAAAATGCGTAAACTGGTGCCTTGGTGGAACGTACCAACTGGTGGTTCTCACGTCAAATAGGCTAAGTCCGTGCCTCAGATTTGAATTTGCCGTGCAGTTAAAGAATTTATGAGAGCCAACTTGGTTTGATATGCAGCAACCGTCTTCTCTGTTGCGGGACAAATTTGAAGATCTGAAGTTAGACGATACTTTGCCATCGTAAATTCGAACCCCGCTGTGCGTGTTTAAAACTGCAATAATGTTTCGATAATCAATTTTACCGGCTCCATTAGTAATCGCGAATCCGTGGAGTGTGTTACTGTCGAACACAGAGTCCGAAACGTTACTTCTAAATGCAACACGCTGAAAATACACTCCATTATGTACATTTCCTTTGGAAGACAGTTCGTGAATATTACATGATGTAAAACTGCTATCAAAGATCGCAAGACCGTTGGCGCTATTGTTAATGAAGTGAACATTAGTAGCTGCTATTTCTCCAGAAATTCGCTCAGCAGTCATGCCTTCTCCTTTATTTCGAAAGACCTCAGTTGTAGAAATCGTCAGCTTTCCTGTTAAGTCATTTAATAATATACCTTTCCCATGATTATCTTTAAACGTGCTATTGGCTATCACGAGAGATGAAACCTCTGAGAAGAGAAAGAATCGTGAAGTAACAATGAATTAACGTAGCCTTAGTATCTTTTTTCGTGTGTGATAGAAGAGGGACTTTCTCTCTTATCAGTTGTCGTGCGTGCGTGTTTATGAACCGAGACGGAGTCGATAAACATGCAAAAAATAACGGCCATCTTGACCGCTACTTC